>NW_023613546.1:0-39521 GCF_013339725.1 Rhipicephalus microplus
CAATTTGACGATGTAGTCGAAGTGTAAATAAATAAAAAATATGCAAGTTTTTTTATTAGAATCAGCACAAGCGCGCCACAATCAGTACGCATTTGCACTCTATCAAAGCGAGCCTACAGGAACAGGCCCTTCAGTTAACCGACACGCCGTCGCTGGCCACGGCGCACTAAATTACCTCCTCCCTTCAACTCTTGGTTACCATATACCCAATTCGAAGGACGCTCATCATGGCTCGGTACCGCGAGTACCACCAATTCTAAGGAGCGTCGATCATCATCTGGCGTCACCACGGTTGCAGTCGCGCGTCCTGGTTCGTCGTCTTCCTCCAAGCTGGTTCTGGAAACGTTGCCTTCCTCCGAGTAGTTAGTCCTTATGACGGTGCTTGCGCTGTCGACACTCTGTGTGCCACCTTGACCTCGCGCCTTCGGTTCCCGCGACGGGGCGGTGGAACGCCTATTTCCCACAGGACGCCGTACTGTCCAGGTGGTGCCTCGTCCGAGTTCACGCTCCTCGGCGACTACCAACTGTTTCGACGCTGACAGCGTCGACGTCTCGTCGGTACTCATTCCCACTCCTGGTTGCCCGGTCGTCAGGCTGCGGTACAGGTAGATGAGCAGAGCGGCCATGGCGAACACCACGACGCACATGTAGACGAACACGAAGACCACGGCGCCTTCGGCCATTTCTTCGCGGCCGCTAAGCTCCTTGTTGACGCCAGCTGCGAGTCTCTGCGATGGCGGCCCATTCCCCCGTCGATCCGAGGTAGGACGAGGGACGTTGGCGTCGATCTCGGCTGGTACTGGTGCCGACCTTCCGGAGTGTTGAGCTGCGGATCGTCGGGTGAATCAACAAACCACACTAAGAGAAGACCATACGAACTAAAAAAAAATGCCACTCACCAGGCTGGAAGTATCTTAATAACACTTGGTACATTCTTAGAAATCTAGTCCAAATTTCAGTTCTCGTAGGCTGATTTCTAGTACATGGAACTGTTTGTGTTCTAACTAGCGCTGACTCATCCTTTTTTTTCCTCGCTTGCGTTTGTATTTTAAGTTACCTGCTCAAGAATGCCTTTTCGCAAACTAGCCCAAATTTCAGTTCTCGTAGGCTGATTTCTAGTACATGGAACTCTTCTTTATGTTCTAACTTTAGCGCTCGCCTCATCTCTTTGTTCCTCGCTTGTGTTGGTATTTTGAGTCACCTGTTCAAGATGCAATCTTACAAACTAGCCCGAATTTCAGTCATCGTGAAAATTCGTGAAAACAAAACAAACAAAAAATACCCCTCCACACCCGTCCCGTGCTTCCAACTTCGAGTTAGTCTGCTTGTTTTCTTTTTTTCTCTCAAGAAAGTTTCTGGAAAGCCTGGGAAGAATATTGCAAGCTTTGTATCATTCCGTATAACCATGGGGAGTGGATTTTTTTTTGCTTTTTATTTTTAGAGCAAATGTGAGTAGAGGCTACGGGATGCAGTGCATGCGTAGTCACTGAGATCAGCAGCGTCCCGCACTTTTTCGTTGACTCCAGTTGGCTCAATCGTGCTAACTAGTTGCGTGCCCAAATTCAAGCATGTACAAGCACCAAAACATCAATATCAGGTGTGTAGCCAGATTATTTTTTTTCAGCGGTGTTTCAAACAACTTTCACGTATGTTCATGTGTATGTTCTTATTTGTGCGTGAATACATGCGCATCTAAAACTGAAAATTTTCGAAGGATTTCAGCCTGTGCCCCCCCCTCCCACCACCACCACCATCTGGCTATGCTAGTGGCGGCAAGGCTCTTCTTCCACTGCGATATTCAAGTGAACTGCGCTGAGGAGTGTGTATACTGCTATGCACCCCTTACGGGAACGAAACGAACTTGCTCTTGAGCAGCTTCACACAACAACGTTGTTAAACTGCCCTTCTCTGTTGCTAGAATCAGGGTTCGTGAATCCTAAAGCTCTTTTTACACAAGCAAATTTTACTATGGAGATTACGCCCCCTGTCCTGATTTAGCCTGCTGCGCTTCTGTCGCGGTGTCTGAAGCTGCTCTTAGGAAACTGAAGGAACCCAAGTCAGTTCTCGGCACCAAACAATTGAGATGGTCCCTCATATACACGTTCCAATGAGCAGCTCCGAAAGCAGCTCGTCGTAGCTCCGAATGCAGCTCGTAGGCGCCGCTGGGAGATAGCGGCTATGCATGAAGATTCGACTTCAGCAGGACAAGAGCTGTAGACACTCGGCCCTAATGCTACGCTGGCCTTTTGAAAATGCACACTGAGGCGCTGAAAGGACAGGTTCTCGCGATGTGCAAGTGGTGGACACAGAGGACACCCCTGCTAGAGCATATCAACGAAACACGAAACATTTCGGAAAGTTCTGGAGCGGACTAACAGAATGCCCATTTAGGCTTTTGTCTTCGCATTCTTACAAAGTTGTGGGCATGCCGTGCAGTTTTTTGTCGTTCATCTAACTTTCCGCATAGACTTCCAGCTAAATTTAATTTTTATAGCCCGGCACACGTGCACGTGCAGAGGCCTCGGAACATTAATTGATCGACGATGCCTTTCACAGGAACGCGAGAAGTTGGCACACCATGCTCAAAATTACAACGCCATAATAGTGCGGCATTCACTTCCGCCGCATCACATTATAACAGTGTCACATTAGAACAGTGAGATCAATACGATACCCAATTTTTTTGTTTTGTTTGTCCTTTCTTTTTATTTTTTTCAAAGGGAACTACAGCTGAAGCATAAACTTGGACGCTATTCACTGCCTTAAATACAAGCTACAATGTACCACGTATCCACATCGCTAGCGAATCCATATGTAGTTATTTTGCGCATGTCACTCGAAGTGGCAATCGCAACCATATTGTCCAAATAAAGGTCTGTCCTCCTGCTCTTTCAAAGTCAGGATCAACACTCCCCGCACTGCTACGTCGGACTGTTAGGCCTCAAGTTCATCCTATACCGGCAACACGACTCAACTCACATGTCTTGTGTAGAGGAGGCGGATGAGGGCCACTGGGCAGCGACTGAACGCCTTGCTTTGTGAGCACCGCTCCGCGCGGTTCCTGGGCCAGTCTTAGCAGGTCGTCACGCTTGGCATGCTCATGATCCTGGCCCACCACTGGCAACAATTTGGGATTCGAAGTACGCCTGCCGGCCATGGGCACGTTACCTCGGGTGATATAGGGCTGGTGCGCAGGTGCTGTGACATATACACTGCTGTTGTGGGCATCCTTAGGTCGAGCGAGCTGTTTCTGTTCCACCGCGGCTCCCTTCGGACCCGCCATTTTGCCCTTCTTCTAATTTGCGATGATGACAATGTGGATATACATGTACAGCCTGTTAGCTGGTGGCACGCAACAACTGAGCAATTATTTAGGCACTGTTTATAGATAGATAAACAACACGATAGATAGATAAAAAACACGATCTTCAACTTTGCCAATCCCACACGGTGGACATAAGCCACTGTGTGGGATTGCGTCATCAGAAAAGAACTCGCAAGGGAACGCGAGACGAACAATAATGCTTCACGAAAATTTGAAACACTGCTGTCACCGTAAATGAGTTGAGGATTCAAGGAATTTCCGAAGTATGCAACCCTTTTTAGCATTCGTGATAACTATCATCATCATGTCAGCCTGCAATGTCTTCGTCCCCTTCTTCATCTTCTGTTTCGCACCTCGAACAAGTGCGTACATCGCGGGCCACTGCAACAATGTGACTGGCTTGAGATGCAATGACTGGGATGGGAGAGAGAATGAGTGCATAGAGAGAGGCAGAGAGATAAACATAAAAAGAAAGAAAAAAGAGAGTAATACAAAGAAATAGGCTGAGATAGAGAGACGGAAAGAAAGATCACCGCCCAAGCACTCCGTAGGGCTAGGCAGCGAAGCTGAAACGTGTTGCCACAGGCGGTTGCAGACGACGCAGCCGAAGCTGAAGTTCCGCTCGAGAAACAGCCGCCAAACGCAGGCTTCGGCCCCGGTCCCCGGCGAAGCTCTGCGGTGAACGCGTTTCCTCCATTGGCACGTTGACGCTACCCTGCCTGCAACGCCACTTCAAGCTCGCCGTTGTCGCTTCAATTTGGCTCGAAAAGCTGCCGGATCTTCAGTGAGAAGTTAGCGCTTGTACTTCGCCATTCCACTCTGTTCTTGCGCTCGGACTGCTGCATCGGCCCGGCGAAAATAAATTTTCTCAAGTATAAGCTGCCAGCGTTGTTCTTGGAAAGCTTTCTGCTGTTCGAGCGTTCGTACGATGCGTGCTCTCCCCACGTACAAGTTATAAGTTGAACCTTCCGGCGACGCTGAACTTTTTACGCACCCCTGAGACAATCACTGGATGTTTGTTTGCATCTCTGACTTGCCTGTCGACATGCTTGGTGGCTTTCCTTAGCTTAGAGGGGCCCGTGCGCGCGCGGACAGAGTGGGACCAAATTACCTTCTTCTCCATCGTCTCTATTTTCATTCTCTCCTACATTCATTTCTTTTCTCCCCAATCTCCCTGTGCAGCACTGTTGTAGCGACCTTCACTGAGAGGGAGAGTTACAGGACTGCCCTTTTTTTCGTTTTTATGTTCTTCAAAACCACTCCACTGGAACTGCTGCACCCGGGCTCGGCGGCACGGCTGCGAAGGTATGAAAGACGTCCCTGACGGCGCTCCCAATAGCACGCGCACTTGGAAGCGACGTAGAGAACGACGTGGCTGACGGGGCAGCCGATGAAGACCATTAACGTTTCTCGCGGCGAACAGTTTTTCGTTTCGCTTAACCATACGCAGGCTAATGAACAGCAAAGGTAACGGCGGCTGTTAGGAGAATCCAAAGCGATTGAAGGCCTACACCAACGACGGCACGCCCGTAAACTTGTGAGAGGTGCGAACGCTTTGTTTGAGCGCGAGTTTCTCTCTCTGGAGTTTCGACATGCGCGTCGTGCCTGTGACTGTCCGTGGCTTAACTCGAACCTCTCTGCGCTGATAATCAACTTTAAAACAGCCTAGCTTCCCGTAGCCAAAGCCTAGCCACGTCCTAGAGGTTACCTACAAACAACCTGCATCGCATATAAAATTTAAGCTAGAAACAACCTCGAAACAACCACATTAGCCTTTAGAATCATCCAGCTTTGATGGATGATTGATGGATGAAAACAAGACGATGTTCCTCTCTTCACGTGGCATTATGGAACGGAATGGAAAAACTTTATTTTTGTCCGGCACAACACGCTTAGCGCATAGCGGGCGTCTCCCACGTATGGACTGCCAAGGAGTACCTGGCGGCCGCTTCGTGGGCCTGCGGGGCGGCCCACTGCTGGT
The DNA here is from genome assembly GCF_013339725.1 of Rhipicephalus microplus. NCBI lineage: Eukaryota > Metazoa > Arthropoda > Arachnida > Ixodida > Ixodidae > Rhipicephalus > Rhipicephalus microplus. Next base: position 5,307 of record NW_023613546.1, read on the forward strand.
CGGCGAGAAGTGAGCTATGGAAGGACCTTGCTCCCTTGTTCGAGGTAGAGTCGGGAAGAGCGTTTCTACACTCCCAGAGCAACGTCTTCCCAAAGCATGTGTGCGAGTGTCGCTGTGCATATGCACGAGGAGCACGTGTCGCTAGGGTACGCATCGAGATAGTAAACGGAAAGTTTGGTAAGGTTCGGGTACGTGTGAGCTTGTAATAAGCGTGTAGGGTTAGCGCCTGTGGTCTGTTAAGCTTGGGATGTGGGGGCGGAAAAATGCGACGTTCAAGGTAAAAGTCTTAAGTGATGTCGCTGTACGTTATGGGCACACCGACTGGTCTCTAACTCAGCGAGATGGAATTGCCCTGTGGCGGCGTGGTCGGCAAGTGCACACGCTGCATCATGGGCGATCTCGTTAAGGTTGGACGGGGCACCTGGCACCCGGCCGAGATGAACGGGGAACCAGATGACAGTGTGGTGCTTCAGGGTACTCTGGTCCACGCTACGGAGGATGCGTAACGCCTGGTTGGAGATGACGCCATGTTTAAAGGCTTTGATGGCCGGTCTGGAGTCCTTGTAGATGACCTTGCGTTTGCTGTCGAGAACCCATGGCTATACTACTTGCTCCTCTACTTCTGGGTTTCGGGTGAAGATCGTGGAAGAGTCAAGAATTTGCTGCGTAGATAATACCGCGACCGCAGCGAAGGCTCGGTTGTTGCGATAGGCGGTGGCGTCCGCGAAGGAGACGTCGTCCGCTTCCGTGCCTATGCGCTTGAGGGTGGCGGTCACCCGCGCAAATGCACCTGCCTCTGATGTATTTAGGATGTACATTTCACGAAATGGGAGCAATCATGATAAGGTCATGGATTTCACGGGGAGTCAACTCTGGGTACCCCTGGGCGTGGCATTATCTTCGACCGTTTCACGTTCGTTTCTCTGCTCAGTGTTGCTGAGGAGTGAAGCGGTTCTAGATGTAAAAATGCTGCATGTGTGTGTGCTTTATTTTTCACAATACCAATAACGAGTTACGGAGTTGCAGAGGGCGAATGAGGAAAATATACCTCGTAACCACGCTTTACCACAGTAGCACAGTGGCATGTGGTGAAATGAAGAGCACTCGAACTGGTGGATATGCGAGAACAATGCAGAACTTGATATCCTCCAGTTTAAGAGCGGGCAGTTTCAAGCAACGTTTCTCGGAACTCTTAAATGCTGCACAGACCCGTACCACGGCCGCGAACTTCGTACTCAGTTCACGTCAATCATAAGTAGTGCTATGCGACAAACAGGCAACAAAAGAGCGAGAAATCGAGGACACAGCGCATTCTTCCAACTAACGTTTACTAGATTGGGACGCACGCATATATACACAGGTGAAGCAAAAAAAGATAAAAACCAGGAAGAAAAAATCAAAAAGTGGAAACTAAAGAAGTGCTGGTAAGTCACACACGAGCACTATAGCACCATCCCACTATAGTATTCGTGTGTTAAATGTCGTGTGTGACTTATCGGCAGGTCTTTGGTTTTAACCTTTTGATTTTTTCTTTCCGATCTTTTCTTTCTTGGATTTCATATTTTGTTGGTTGGTCTGTGTATATGTAAGTGTTTCCCAACCTAATTAACCTTAGTAGGAAGAATGTGCATTGTCCTTGTTTTCTAGCTCGTTTGTTGCCTCTTTTACGCGCTGCACTACATTATGATTGACTTGTTCCAACTCGCCCAACAAGCAACTTTGCTCAGTTCACGTGCAAAAAGGTCCCGCGAAAGTCTGCCAGGCTTAGAAAGATCCCACTGCAGCATAAAAGAAAAGTAACAGCCACAAACGACACCCACAAGGATTCTCTGAAAAGTATGCTACTGAGGTGAAAAACAAAATTCCATCTTGTCCACTGCTTCAACCCGAAGATGTCGCGTTTTAAGTTCGGGCACTTTGATTTGAATTAACCAGGGCACTTTTCTTTCTCTTTACTGATTGTAAAGAATGGAGTAGCTCTCTCCTATAGTTGTGCTCTATAGGTACACGTGCGCAGGAATTCAAGCTGTGTCTGTAGAGCAGTCTCTTATCATGGCAGTCATGACAGCTGGCATGATAACAGATTGCACAATATACCGGCTTGAGTTTCCTTGCATATGGTTCACATAGCGAACACGTGACGTGCACTGTGCCTTGTGGCGAACGTTCAGCAGATTCTCCTGTCGTTTTTAGAATAACGAGCATGATGCGAGCATGTCACGAGCATGTCGACAGGTCCGATGTATTTCAGACGGATAAATAGAAGAAAAAAAAGTTTGTTGAGGTTCTCAAATTGCACTCTAGCTTTGTATCCCGTATAACGCCAACCAGTTCAGCATCTATAACAAAGTAGTTCATGACCAATCCCACGTGGTAGGTTGATTACACCAGGTTGAAGAGGAAGAATTCATTACCCAACCAGCAATGACATTGATGCGGTTTATTTTCTCTGAAGTGAAGGTGATGGCAATACACTGGCCTTGTAGTCCGACTGGCCAAGAAGTGCACGCCCCCTGAGAGGGTATGAGCCATGTGTGTGCCTCCTCATTATCATCATCATATCGGCTTGCTCCTGTCCCATATACAGCAACGTCAACGGCAACAATGCCAGCTCACAACGGAGCTCACCCACGAAATCGATCCATCAGCGTGTACCACACAGGCTCGGAGCATTCCCCAGCATTGAATCAACGTCGCCCGACGTCAGTGGAACCCCATCACTGGAAAGCGCACCCGGGACATGCTGGGGGTTCAGAGATTCCTCCAATATCGAAACGGCAAGAGAGACACGAGGAGCAGGGCGGGGGTGCTTTGTACGCGGCGAGCCCGACAGGTCCTCCAACGGTGACGGCGCCAGCGGCCTCAAGCGCTGCCCACGACGACGGCACTAAGGAATTCGACCTCTGGGAAGATCACTCGTGGCAGCGCTGCCTGATCGTCTATATAATCTTAGTGGGCGTCATAGGGCTGGCTCTGATTTTCTTCGTCACAGTGGGTTCCACGTCGAGGCATCACGCATTGGAGGAGACGACGCGACGGGCGTTCACCAGGATTAGTCCCCAAGCCAGGGTGTTGGTCTCGTCGAACGCGTCCAGTCGGCTGTCGAATCCAGTGACTGCCGAGGGCGATCACGTTGCCCATGTGCCGACTGCAGCCGCTACCTTGGTTGACGAAGGTGACGGTGGAGAAGACACCACTACGGAAGACTAGGTGCCTATCAGAGTATACATAGATTGAAATTATTGTGAAGGTGTCAAACGTGCACCCAGCGTGTTAATTAACTAATTTTTATTTATTTTAGTTTTCATCACCTTCCTTGCTTCGAATTCACTTCTCGTGTATCTCGTGATAGTGCATCCCACAAACAGCACCGATAAGCAGAAGTGTCGCATCATGTCCCGCACAGCATCTGCGAATACCAACTGCTTCACAGGTGTGTGTTGTAGTGGTTCAGCATGCGAGAGCACGCGCAACATCCAGCGGACCATTGCCTTGGTCGCTCAGACTATCGCTAGTATCGTCACAGTTTATTAAACACATTATTTTCTATTAAACAAAAAACGAGCTAATTTGGGGTGTTGCGACGCATGAAGTATTCTAGGCGCTAAATTCTGACAGGTCCGTAATTCTAAGACTTTTTCGGCACACTCGGAATATACGCTGCAGATCGGCAGTCATGGCTCCTTGAACATGCGAGCCAAATAATATATCAAAGCCCGTGGCCTGGAATTCACAATAAATTTTCAGTCAGCTAGAAATTGTTCCTTCTTCTTTCTTCGAATAATGCCACACACCCAAATGAGCGCGTAAGACCGAAGTCCTTTGCTGATTTTATTGATTTTATTGATTGATTGATTGATTGATTGATTGATTGATTGATTGATTGATTGATTGATTGATTGATTGATTGATTGATTGATTGATTGAATACTTCATTGAACTATATCACAACGTTCTCTCACTTGTTGGCTTCAGCACTATCAGTAATTTATACGGTATACCCTGTCGCCGGCTCAAATCACTGAGGAAGAGCTTCCTAGTACCACCTCTTCGAAATCGGTCTGGAAGTATCAGAATAAGGGATTCTTTCCTTTGGCACATCTACTCTAGCCTACAGTAACAAGGATGTTTTCTTCGCCATTGAGGAATTCACCGTTCAGTCTAAGAGAGAATCTAGCTAAATTCTCTATAATTCAACCAATTAATTTCACATAAGTAGTACTTAAATTGGATAGTTCAGTTAATTATAGCTTATACAAGTAATACAAGATACAAAAAATACCGAAAAAATCACCTACTACGCAGCCATTGTCCTGTATTAGATATGAGCCATCATATGAGAATAACTGGGGAGTTTAATAGTGCTTGCTATTGCTAGGCAGGGGATATTCATCGTGAGCGAGGCATCACACCGCTTATTCAGCTTGGCTCGGATGAGTGGATTTTCGTATAAAACTCGTATAGATTAGGTGTCGCATGCTGTGTAGTTATTGCGGCCGCCCGGGTGTAGGACGAGCGCAGTTATATACAATGTTTATTATTCATGAATAGTATGCCGTCTTGAGTAGTGGATTCCGTTTTGCCTTCGCAGAACCCGAAGGAGTTGCCCGGGCGCAGGACAAGATCGACAGTTATATACAATGTTAATTAGTCATAAATAGCATGTCATCTAGAGCAGAGGATTTCGTTTTGCATTCATTATTATTGCCACGCGGTCCGTGAAATGTAGAGCCAATGATTGTTCCATCGAATGCAGCCTGAACTTGGCAAATGCGAGGTCTCTGTGTGTTCTACGTGTGGCTGTTGGTTGTTCCCAGTCAACGAAATGCATCATACAGCGCATTGAGACGTCACATACTGCAGAAGCCAGTCGGCGTTGCCGTTGAGCTGCTGCATCCCGCACCCTCATTTCCGCTTGGCGTTTTTGTCGTTTTGCGCTGCTTTTCACGCCCTCACCTACGGAGCAGTTTGTCGTCGGCGTTGCTTTTGAGTCGCCGCTTCCCGCGCCTTACGTCCGTCTTTATCCTTGACAAAACGGAAATGCTCCTTGGTCTGGAACGCGCTTTTATACGCATTCGCACAACAGCGTCCACTCGAGTTTTCAGCGTCATCGTTATCAGGTGCCTTGCATGAGCTGACGCGCTTATCCTTGATAGTCATGGCGTATAACGGATACAATGGACAACGCACAACGGCCTCCGTAAGGTGCTAAGACCTTAAAAGTGCTCAAGGTCATGACACGTGCGTGACGTATCTTTTACCCGTGCCATTCCTCCCTACTTAGCTTCCAGAGTGTTTGTCGGTGCAAGAGAAGAGCGAAAGCTGTTGTATACAGCGCGCGATGCATCTCCAATTCTGCTCGTACTCTAAAATTTTTAGCGGCGGTCGATTCGTAAGGCGCTAAACCCATTTTTTGAAGCTGTTCATGATGGTATAATAAACCTTTATTTATTACGAGTAACCACAGGGTTGCTGAACTGAATGCTTGAGCGGCCAGACCCTATTGCGGGACGCCAATTTATATAGGTGGCCGCCGCTGCCCAGGCGCGCTTCACTAAGGAGCGTCGAGCATCCAAGTAAGGTACCTAGATACACGCGCCCAGATCATCGAGGCACCCTACATCCAAGGTGAAGCAGCCGCCCAGGTACTCCTCCCAACGCTGTCTGCTTGGGATGGGGAAGGGGGATGAAAAAGGATGTAGGCTGGCGGGGCACGAAGCGACGAAATCATAGGTGTCGGCTAGGACTTTACAGGTCACGCAAGTGCCATTGGTTTCCGGCAAAAATTGATTGGTTGAGGGTTACTTGAAAAAGTGTTGCAGTTCACCTTGCATACATCTTTGTACGTACCTGGCTTTTGCTAGTTGTGTGACAGAGGCTAACAAAGAGCAAGCCCACATCTGGGCACCGTGGAGGATGTACAATTTCTTGGCAAGTTACGACTGTAGGGACCATGGACGAAGTACCTATTTAGAAACTGGTAAGCAAAAAAAGACGATCAATGGGTTAGTGCTAAGAGGGCAAGAAGAGAAATTTAAGACCTTGTTCCAGAGAGATACTGGAATCTAGACGTGCCACAGGGCTCTGCCCTTAGTCCCCTATATCTAGTTCACATTAACAACGTATACCTTTACATGTATCTTCAAATTTCCGCATTCACGTTTGCCGACGACTGTTATTTATCGTATCGTTACTAACGCTTCTGACCAAACATTACCGCGAGAATACCTGGACTACATCCTACACAATAACGTGATGACTGGCATATGTCCCTAAATTATTCTAAAACTTTATACTATCTTGTAAAACCACTCAATTCTTAGCCAATCCCACACAGTGGGTATGCGTCACAGTTAATACGTGAACCAGAACAAGATCGTCAAGACGTCTCCAGAGCCAGCCGGAGAAAAAGCCGTGCGTCGATCATGACCGCGAGTGAAAGCCTGGGATACGGCCTGATGGGCTTCGGACCGGCGCTGGCCATGTTCGCGTTGACCATCGCGCGACACCCGAGCCGAGTCGTGGTGCTGCTCCTGTCCTCCTTCAGCTGGATACTGTCGCTGCTGCTGTCCTCGCTCGCCTGGTTCGTGCTCTCGCCGCTCGGCTCATCCCTGGACGTGGTCGTGGCCATCGCCGTGCTCTTCCAGGAGGGCTCCCGACTCGCCACGCTACAGGCGCTGCGCAAGGCAGACCACTCGCTCAAGTTGGCTGCGCTCGCCGGAGATGCGCAACTGGCTCGGAGCAGGGCTGCGCTGGCGTACGCTTCGGGCCTCGGCTTCGGCGTCGCCAGTGGAGCCTGCTCACTGCTCAACCCGCTGGCGGACATTGCCGATGCGGGAGTTCCTCCCGGTGTCGCGGGTACCGCCAAGAGGTACGTCTCATGATAGCTCCACACGGCACGGTTTCCCATCGCGATTCGCCTCAGTGGTCACTGCGGATTCACATGCCCTGATGCACTTCGTCGCAGCGACAATTGGGCTCATATAAACAATAGGCATGCGCGTAGACTCGCGTGAAACACAACTGTTTCCGTTCCTACACTAGCTTTCGTCTTAGGCATTGAGCGCATTGCTGATGTTGTAAGATGACAACCGTATCAACTTGCCTAGATTATTTATCCTTGCAAGACAGAGCGCTGCTATACGCAAGGAAGAATGGAGGAGGAAGGTGTAACCTAAAAAGAGATCTATGTGACAATTTTGAGTTCTGGTCATAAAAAGAATGAAGGGAAGGCTCACTGGAAAAGTACATACTTACCACGTCATAGGAATTTTTTATTCGCTAAAAGTCGAGAGCTGAGCGGCTAGATTACCTCGACGTTGGCATCTCTAAAAACTGTCATAGATGCAGTAACGTCATGAACGGTTTGGCGACAGTGAGCGGGGATTAGTTTCCAAGAGTCATATAGCGCATATACACTCTGAAGACGGAAAGACAAAATATCCAACCCCTCGTTAGTTTGATGAGATGTCTGCTTGACGTCAGTCGTTTTCCATCCTTCGAAAAATAAGGCACGTGCTGGTTGGAAATTCTGGAATTTCATGCGATGCGTGTGCCTGCATTTTTGCGAGACGTCCTCTGTATGATAGCTAGAATATACCACCATGTGTACGTGTCCAAAGTTGTCACCTCATTGCTGGTCCAGAAAATAGAAGACCAGCTCTTTCGTAACGTCTTTCGAATACAAGAAAACCAATGCAAGATGTAAAACGAAAGCAGAACGCCTAAGTAGAATTATACTGGCCAAAACAGGTTACTAGATACTAGTTGAAGTGAAAATATCGTCAATTATAGTGACCAAATTAAGCATCCTTCTTGCAGTTTGAATAGATTGAACTTTTTTTTCAATTGCCTTTCAAGGTCGCAAACCAGCGGTACTTCCATAGTGTTGCCCTGTAGAAAAGCACTTATACTGCACCCACTGTCCTTTAGTGCTAATTTGTAAGATTCGTACTGTTCTTACTTGTTTTCGTTGTTTCGTTTGTTTATGTACTAATTGCGTGTACAATACAACTTCCCTACTGGAAAAATAATCTGTGATTACAGTCTCTATGTCATTAGGCGTCCCTGCTTTATCCCGTATCACGAGGCAAAAGAAAGTGACGCCGATACGTGGCGCTGCCTTCGCGGCAGCTTGTGGAACAGATAACCCGTGACGAGCCGCAGCATTGCACACGTGATCCACACATGCGCGGCGCTCACTGTGTAAGCACGAACCACCGCAACGCAGGCTTGATTGATGGGACCTTACTTGTTTGCCGACGAGTATACAATGGATGTCGCGCTTAACAACCCATGTTTGCAGCATGTGCGGCGTGTACCACTTAACAGACGTAGCCGATCTGAATTTTCCCATTTAAAATAAATTCGGGGATCTCTTCCCTATCGGGAAAATGGAGGCAATTAAGCGAAGCTTGGAATGTGCGTGTCTGACATATTAGGAAGGAATGATCTTTACTGGCAGAAACCAGCAAGTTTAGGTGGCCGGGCTTAGCCTTTCCATGCGGGGACGTCAAGGCCCTGCAACGACGCCACTTCACAGGGGTGATTTTCTTGTGCATTTTTGCAAACGCAGCGGAACAAACACGAAAGAAAAGGACACGTAAACAGGACGAGCGCTAGACTTTCAATGTAAGCTTACTGATATAACGCGATGAAAAATATACAGACGTTCGCAAAGCCCACAGTGTCAGTAAACTTCTGTTTGATATCTAGCGCCCGTCCTGTGTGCAAGTCTGATTATTTTCTTTTATTCCGCTGCGCTTGTTCAAATCCACAGGCTGTAATCTCATCAACTAATTCAGATCTCTGCGTTGAACAGTGTGTTTTCTTTTCCGTTTTTTTATGTCATTACGGTTTTTATGTTTTTATGTCATCACGGACGGACGGACGCACAAACGGACGAATGAACGCACGGACGACGCAGGCCGTAGGGACGAACGCACGTATGGACGGATACACGGAAGATGGCACGGACGGAAGCAAGGACCAACGCACGTATGGGCAGAAGCAAGAAGGAACGGACGGACGAAAGCACGGGCGGACTGACGGATGCTTCGCCCACTCATCATCATTCATTCCATAAATATGCTGTGATTTTCGCCTTCCTCATGCCAGTTTCACACAGCGCGACACTTTCATTATTACAACATTCAACAACGAAGGTCACGCGGCCATATTCAAGAAGATGTGGCACCATGGAATGACAAGTGACCTCAATAAAAGGTCAGATAGAGATATCAGAAACGGTCTATTGTCGACAAGCACATGATGAAAAGACCACCAATCATTGGAAAACTGCGCGTACAAATAAACATGTCGCCTGCGCGCCCTATGGGGCCGCATTTCCACAGCTTCATTGTCGTCCGGCACTCCACGTATCATGCCAATGTATTAAATTGTATTATAAAGTGTGAGCCTTAGTACCATGGTTGTGAGGCTCCGTTTCCAAGAGACGGCTCTCAGCTCTCCTATAGTAGATTACCGAGCACTCTAAATCGTTAACCAATTCTTCTAAACACATCCTCTTAACGAGACGGCATATGCTCTCCCATAGTAGAGTACTTCGTGCTCTAAATCGTTATCAACTCTATCTAAACACACAGAGCTGCCAACGGGACGGCTTTAAGCTCTCCCATAGTAGAGTACCTCTAGTACTCCAAGTCGTTACCCACTGTTTTCTACACACACAGCTGCATGAGATCTTTTATGTATAGTGGGACGGCTTCCTGCTCTCCCACAGTAGAGTACCAAGTACTCAAAATCGTTGAACACTGTTTCTAAACACACGCTCGTCCCATGGAATCCTTGTTACGGGACGGCTATATTTATGTTACTCTATGGCTATATGCTCTCCCATAGTAGAGTATCAAGTACTCAGCCACAGAGGCAACGCTTGATCACCTATTGGGAACCTGCCCGGGCCTTCACCAGGCTCGCACTCGCCACCTACGCGGCCTTCACCACCACCCCGGCCGACCACCTGACTTGACGCGCTGGACGCACGGTCCACTGCATCGACAACTCCTGGCCTTCATACAGGAAACAAAACTTTTCCTTTTTATTTAACTGATGCCGTAGGGCATACTAGCGCCAATAAAAAAAAAAAAAAAAAAGTACTCTAAATCCTTAACCAATTTATCTAAAAACGCAGCCTTTTTTGTTTTTTTCCTGCGGGCAAACGCATCTTATTCGACGTCGTGAACTCGTTCACGGCGTAATTTTTGTTAACAGGGCCTCATCAAGTGTGAGGCCCACGGGACGGCTAACAGCTTTTCCATAGTAGAGTGACCGTTAAAGGGGCCCTGCAACACTTTTTGAGCATGGTCAGAAAACGCTGCCGATCAGTAGTAAAGGCTCCCCCTACAACACGCGAGCCGAATATTATAGCGCAGGACGCGGCCTAGAATTCACAATAAACTATCAAAGTAAGCAAAAAAATTGCTGTCTCTTCTCTCGACAAACCACGCAATATGCCGAAAAATCACACGTAGTAAGCCCATGATCAGCCACTGGCTGATTTGAACTTGGCGCGCTCCCTCATTACAAATATCGCCGCGGGAGGCTGCTACTTGTACACGCGTGCGTGCGTGATCACACTAAAGAAACCGCGCATTTGAAGAAAAAAAATACTAAAAAATTGGCAGATCCCACGTACCTGGGAATCGACGCTATGCGAAGTATGTGGAGGGAAGGTGACTGTGTTGCGATTATGTATTGTGCGACGCGTCATAAAATGACGCTAGGTATACGTACAAATGTTGCACGCACAGACATAACTTGAAGAGTTGCAGATGTTTATATAACCAGATCTTTGCACTTGCGTAACGATGCCGACTGTAACATGCGTATTAGCAACATCAGAAGCTGATATGAAGCGCCGATGTTCGCGAAGATGCTGGCCCTGGACACAACTACATAAATCAACTTCAGCGTATGGCAAATAACCGCAATTGGCGTTAACCCGACGCGATGACTCTATCAAAGGAGTACATGAGTAATGTTTATAAAATTGGGTAGGCAGTACTGCAACCACTATTGACTTTTCCCAAAGATTAGCGTCTATTTGAAAAGTATAGTTCTGAGACCTGGCGTAGCTCTGTAGTAAAATGCTTCATTGCCACGCAGAATGCTTAGGTTGGATTCCAGCTGAGACCCTGACATTTATTCTTCGCATTCGTCGGGTCGACGCTACCAATGTTGAGTATTTCTTAACGCTCGCACATTAAAATTGCCCATGTGGGTTCTCGTTGTTCCTAGGTAGGCACTGTCTATCACCTGTGGCACGTACCCGCATACCAACGGCATATACCCGCCCGTGGGTATGTGCCACTGTCTGGCGAGAAGTGTTTGACGACGTACGCGGCGGGATTGTGACATTGTTCATGTTTTTACCAGCGCGTCATATTCGTCAAACCATTTTACCCTCCCATGCTAATTTGGTTCATGCCAAGTTAAGGGGGTGACCACGAGAGCACCCAAATGTAAGCGGCTAGATCGATCCATAGATAGATAGATAGATAGATAGATAGATAGATAGATAGATAGATAGATAGATAGATAGATAGATAGATAGATAGATAGATAGATAGATAGATAGATAGATAGATAGATAGATAGATAGATAGATAGATAGATAGATAGATAGATAGATAGATAGATAGATAGATAGATAGATAGATAGATAGATAGATAGATAGATAGATAGATAGATAGATAGATAGATAGATAGATAGACAGACAGACAGACAGACAGATAGATAGATAGATAGATAGATAGATAGATAGATAGATAGATAGATAGATAGATAGATAGATAGATAGATAGATAGATAGATAGATAGATAGATAGATAGATAGATAGATAGATAGATAGATAGATAGATAGATAGATAGATAGATAGATAGATAGATAGATAGATAGATAGATAGATAGATAGATAGATAGATAGATAGATAGATAGATAGATAGATAGATAGATAGATAGATAGATAGATAGATAGATAGATAGATAGATAGATAGATAGATAGATAGATAGATAGATAGATAGATAGATAGATATGCACAAAGTCGCCGAAGTTCGCTAAGAAATGCTTCGCATTTAAAACAAGAGAGGTATGCAGGGACCGCCTACTATTTCCGGACGGCACCCGCAACTAGTAGGCGAGGATTTTTACTACGGGACCCCATTGGAGTCGGCTGCTGCTTGGGCTCGTCAAACCAAGGTCTTTTGGGCCTGAAGTGCAACACAGCCAAGTCGGGTGGCCTCCCACTTCTCCCGCCGGATTGGGTTGGGGAAAGAGGGTATAGCAGGGTTGCAGGGGCAGGAGCACACCATGTCAGTGGTTAATTATTATGAAGTGAACGAAATTAAATTAATATTTTTTTATTTTTCTGATTAAGCTTACGAGGACGCCGAAATGGAATAGCGAGAAAAAATGCAGACACAATAAAATGAGCGTATATAAAGAACAGAAGAAGCATTGACTCTCGACGAAATTTATTGACTGAAGAAACGTAACTTATACACAACCCAAAAACACGCAACAAGAGAAAAAAAAGCAAACAGTAGTAGACGTCTCACATAATAATCGTAAGGGAGAGAACAACACATAAACCAGCTTTCCATTGCATTATCATTTCAATAAATTGCATTTCTTGAACTCGCTACTACATTTTGCTTTGTGCAGGTACATGATATTTTTATCTTGTCGCGTGTGTTGGGTGTGTATATGTTACGCCTCTTCCGTTAATGAATTTAGTTGAGAAGCAACTATTGTCCTGTTTTAACGCGGAACTGTTTTATGCTGGGGTCCACTAAGACTTCACTGACGTATTTCCATCACAGATATGACATAAGTAAAATGTGCACTAACGAATGACAAAGAAAAGAGAGAGAGAGAGAATATATTTACAGAAAGGTAGAGAGGTCGGCCTGAGCTATAGTTTGCTCTGGCCTGCTACTCTACACTGGGAAGGGTGACTGGGGAGTTAAAGAGTGATGATTGAAAATGGTCAGGTAGAGAGATGATATATTCTTATTAGGCTGGGTAACTCTACAGACGTGCATCCAGTCCAGTGGCTTCTAAGAAAGCGATGACGGCTCGTATAACCACAAGTGTGCTGCTGGCGTCAGGCCAAGGACCTAACACAACCTCATTGGTTAATGGTCGACTAATATATCGGCCAATCGAAGATATCAGTTGCTGACGTTCGCTTGCCTATGCTGGACAGTCGCAAAATATATGTTCGAGCGTTTCTGGCAACCGACAGTGACCACGATTGGGACCTGTGTCATTACAGCCAATCAAGTGGGTGTAACGTCTCGTGTAAGCCACACCGAGGTGAATGCGGTGGATAATGCATGAGATGCTTCGCTTTAACTTGTGAGGCATACGGAACTTCATTTCCGGGTCCCACTTGTGCAGCCGCTTGTGCTGGTGTTCTGGTTTCTGCCAGTGTTCTAAGATGGAGTTGCGCATTACGCGTCGAAGTAGGATGTTAGTATCTTGTCGAGAAAATGCGATGCACACTTCCGGGGCACAATTTAAAGCTCTCTTAGCTTCAGCGTCCACCTCTTCATTGCCCATTATGCCACAATGGGTAGGTATCCATTGAAATGTTACATCATGTCCATTTTTGTAGCAATGCCAAGAAGCTCTGAAATTTCAATCGATAAAGTATGATATGAACCTTGTCTCATGAAGCCATCGACGGTTTGAAGAGCAGCTTTGGCATCGCACAGTATCGTCCATTTACGAGCGAGTTCTGTCGACATGAAACGTATTGCCTCCCGAATAGCAACAAGTTCAGCGGCAGTTGATGTGGTCTTGTAATCTATCTTGAAACGTCGAGCTATCTTCATCTGCGAGATGACAAAGGCTGCGGTGGAGTTACGCGACGTGGTAGATCCATCAGTATATACGTGCGCCACACCGTCGTACATAGTATAAATGTGCAGCAGTGTAAGTTGCTTTAGGCCGATCGATGATACAAGGAACTCCTTCATAATCCCAGGAATCTGAAGTATGACAAGTGGTCTAGGCAGAAGCCACAGAGGTGTCGCAGGAACACGTGGGGGAGAGAATCTTGGCGGTATGATGTTCTCGAGCCGCGATATAGCCCTTGAATAACTGCAGTCTTGGTGGCTGGCAGGGAGCGCTGATAGGGGATGTTGCCTGTGTTGAGTCAACAGGCGAAGGTGGACTCGAAGAGGCTCGCAAAGCTCATATACTTTGATTGGACAAGACCGAACTTCGGCGAGAGTTCCCTTGGTTGATATGCAGTGGGGTAGGGCGAGCGCACGCGGTCGTGCAGGAAGTTGATGAAGCGAATGTATCCGCTGTCGACCTCAGATAGCCCAAACATGTGCGCAACCCTTGAGCTTGGATGTTTTCTAGCGTGCTCGCACAACTGGGCTTCGTGCTGGGCATGCTGTATCGTAAGTACCCTACGAATAAAGATTGGTACAGTTGCAGGAGAGCTGCCTCCGAAGGGCCCCATCTTGCTCCGGCCATGACCCGAAAAACGTGGACAAAACTCTTGAGCTTTGACTTGAAGGCTGTGACGTGTTTTGACCACGAATGACAAAGAAAAAACTAAAAGATAGAGTTCTATCACTACAATGGAACCCATGACCTCTCAGTACGGGACGATAACAGATGGGCGTTCAGCCTATTTCGTCACTAACGCACATGGAAGAGGCTCCACACACGTGCCTTACATCTTTCACACAATGTCTCTCCTCGGTGTTAATGATTTGCAACGTTCAACACTTTTCTATGCCACCAGAGAATCACATTACTGTAAGACTCTGTTGTTTCACGCTTATCTTCGGCATATTTTGCTCGAATACTTCGAGTATAAGGTGAGCCGTTGCATGAGAAAGCACTTTCGCTGTCCTTTCGTCACCAAATGGGCGCGGGAAGCTACACCAAAGTATAGCGCCTCGAAGCATCGTTCAATAGAGCTTGCTGGCGCTCATCTGTCTTCCTTTTCCGTTTTCGAGTTCCAAACTTTGCACCACAGATAGCATGTTCAGCAAACTTGCGCACCAATTCACCCAAGAAAAAAGTTCTATTAGCTTGCATAGAGGCTCCAATACCAGGGTTGCCGTCAGAAAAATTTGAAAAGGACCCAAAACTCAAGCTAAAATTTGTCAAAGTCGCCACGCCAACTCTTTTTAGCGCCGAATTCGTAGCCAAATAGAAGAAAGTGATATTTATAGAGTTATTTCAGTATTCAACAGTAAATACTATGATCGTGAATATTGAAAAACGAAGTGTAACAACCACAATACTTTTTCCTCTTGCCGAGTCTCCAAGTCAAAGGTAAGTTGCAAAAATTATTGCACTTTCAGTTCGCCTACGTACAGTTTCTTTGTTCCTCGGGAATGAGAGACAGGAGCATTCGGCTTTTACTTAACGCACACGCTGCGATCTTCTTTTGCAGCCATTGGCATGTACATTGAGCACTATCTGACAAGAAAGGGTTGTTACGTTATACTCGCTGGGTGTAACCTCCTTAGTTTTAGAAAGGTTTAGCAAGCGTTGAGCCGCAGTGTAATGAATGCAATAAACTAGTATATACCATCAGCTCGAGGTGGTTGAAAGGGGGAGTAGATTCGATGCGCAAGCCGTAAGAAAGTAAAAGCCGAATTCTCATGTCTCTCATTTCCCATTAGCAGCCATTGGCATGTACATTGAGCACTATCTGACAGGGAAAGGTTGCTACGTTAAACTCGCTGGGCGTAACCTCCTTGGTTTTAGAAAGGTTTAGCGAGCGTTGGGCCGCAGTGGCATGAATACAGTGAACTAGTATATACCATGAACTCGAGGTGGTTAAAGGGGGGAAGTAGACCCGAAGCGCAAGCCGTAAGAAAGTGTGCGTGTGCCACCTCTCGTTTAGTCCTTGGAATGTCCGCTGGATGGCGGTGCTTCTATATGGGGAATATATGATGAAAAGATGCGAGATGGTGGTACTTGGAGTGTTGAATAGATGGACGAATGGACACACAGACAGATGCATGGATGGACGCATGAACGGACGCAGGGGTGGATGCATGGACGAACGCAGGGACGGACGCATGAACAGACGCACGCACGGATGGGCGGATGGACGCATGGACGGTCACACAGACGGACGCATGGACGGACAAAAGCAAGAACGAATGGACGGACGAATGCTTCGCCCCACTCTCCATCATTCACTCCGTGGATGTGCTGCCATTTTTTTTTCTTTCGACTAACTTTTTGTTTTATACTAAAATAATACAAATATTGCCACTAAATGTGCTGAAGTAGAAAGTAAAAGCAGCCAGAAAGTAGCCATAGTCCAACCTGAAGTTTTTGTTGCCAGACAAAGTCGTAAAGTTGCTCTTTGGCGATAAGTAGCCACTAACGGTAACCCTGGCCTTCCACTAAGGGTATGGCTAAAGACCTTTGTATGGTCTAGCTTTGTGCCACTAATAACCTCGCTAAACAAGTGAAGTTACTCACAAACATTTTGAGGAATTTAAAGCTAGCATCACAAGCCATGAAATAAACATTCAGTGTATGTAGGATTCATTCTATAGCAATCGTGTATTGTAACGGACTGTCGCTATCACCTAATTATTTTATTCGCCAAATTAGAAAATGTTCGATATCAAGCAGCCAGGTTCGTAACAATTGCAATTCTTTTAAAGTACTGTACTGTACCCCACAAAAATGAACATTGCGATGGGAGCCACTAACGGTAAGAAGGCAGAAACTGCGGCTTAAACTTCGTTGTACTTGCAATATATAAACGACATTAATCCCTATGAATATCTCAAAACTGACGTACGTTTCAATTTGTTGACATAATTCATGGAGAATAATAAAATACCCGCACAAAAGGTGCACTTTTTGTGGTTCCTTCTTTAAACAGTCTTTATCTTTCATGGCATCGTCTGGGAGCCGGTTCTTCTTCAGTGAGACAAAGACCCCTTTATTACTGTCAATACCATTGCTTTATTACCAGCATTTTTATGTTTAGCCAATGGATGTTTAAAAAAATGGCAGCATATCCATGGAGTGAATGATAGAGAGGGGGGCGAAGAATTCGTCCATCCGTTCGTTCTTGCTTCCGTCCGTCCATGCGTCCGTCAGTGTGACCGTCCATGCGTCCATCAGCCCGTCCGTGCGTGCATCTGTTCGTGCGTCCGTCCCTGCCTTCGTCCATGAAGCCGCCCCTGCGTCCGTTCATGTGTCCATCCATGCATCTGTCTATGTGTCCGTTCGTCCATCTATTCAACACTCCAAGTACCACCGTCTCGCATCTTTTCATCATATATTCCCCATATAGAAGCACCGCCATCCAGCGGACATTCCAAGGACTAAACGAGAGGTGGCACACGCACACTTTCTTACGGCTTGCGCGTCGGGTCCACTTCTCACCTTTAACCACCTCGAGTTCATGGTATATACTAGTTCACTGTATTCATGGCACTGCGGCCGAACGCTCGCTAAACCTTTCGAAAACCAAGGAGGTTACGCCCAGCGAGTATGACGTAGCAAACTTTTTCAGTCAGATAGTGCTTAATGTACATGCCAATGGCTGCTAATGGGAAATGAGAGACAGAAGAATTCGGCTTTTACTTTCTTACGGCTTGCGCTTCGTATCTACTTCCCACCTTTAACCCCCTCGAGTTCATGGTATATACTAGTTCATTGTATTCATGGCACTGCGGCTCAACGCTCGCTATACCTTTCTAAAACTAAGGAGGTTACACCCAGCGAGTATAACCTAGCAACCCTTTCTTGTCAGATAGTGCTCAATGTACATGCTAATGGCTGCTATTGGTGATCGCAGCCTGCGCGTTAACTAAAAGCCGAATGCTCCTGTCTCTCATTCCCCATTAGCAGCCATTGACATGTACATTGAGCACTACTTTTTATTGTTCAACAACGCACAGAAGAAGTCTGTCACCGGCACCACCTTGTAGGTCAAAGTGTTATACTTGTTACATACTACGGGGGACGAACGGGTGCCGCTATAAGGAGCTTCGCCCCTAAAACGTTTAATATATAATATAGAACGGAGACAGTCAAAACTGTTATCCGAGACCAGGTAGGAGCGTAGGCCTAGCTAGCAAAATCAGCGACAGTCCGGGCCGAGCGTCTCGGGCTTAGCACTGACAGTGTGTGTGCGAGATTTGCATGACCCACTACATTCATCATTACATATTTGCCCCTCGCTGAAGATGGTGCCAAGTAACTGTTCTAAGGTGTCGTGAGGACAAGTGGTTCGTGATATGGTTTGTGGCGATTCACATGTACGATTTCGCGGCCTCGGCGACGCAGGTCCGCAGTGGCCGTGAGGGGTTCGATGAGGTAGTTAACAGCGGAAGTTTGTTCTATGACGCGATAAGGTCCATGGTACCTGCTGACAAACTTTGTAGAGGTACCAGGAGCAGCATTGGGGGGCACCCACAGCCAAACAAGAGAGTTGGGCGAAAATTGGTAGTTGGACCGTCCGTCGTCGTGACGAAATTTCTGTAGCCCTTGTTCTTGTGTTGTAAGGGTGCGAGCTAATTGCCGACATTCTTCCGCATACCGCGCGGCTTCGGAAACTGGTGTGCCTTCGGATGAGTCGGGTCGGTAGGGGAGAATGGAGTCAATTGGAGACGACGGTTCTCGACCATAAAGTAAAAAGAATGGAGAAAAGCCTGTTGTCGCTTGAGGTGCCGTGTTGTAAGCGTACGTTACGTAAGGAAGGATAAGATCCCAGTTGGTGTGGTCGGAGGTGACATACATAGAAAGCATGTCGCCAAGAGTATGGTTGAAACGCTCGGTCAAACCTTTTGTTTGTGGGCGATATGCGGTAGTACAACGGTGAATTACATGGCATTCTGCAAGAAGTTCTCGAATAACATCCGCGAGAAAGACGCGGCCTCGGTCGCTCAAAAGTTCACGTGGAGCGCCGTGACGCAGAACAAAACGTTGCATCAGGAAAGACGCAACGTCACGTGCCATCGCGGCTGGTAGAGCGGCCGTTTCTGCATATCTCGTGAGATGGTCGATCGCTACAATAATCCAGCGATTCCCAGCTGATGTATATGGTAGAGGACCATAAAGGTCTATTCCAACCCGGTCGAATGGTCGCACTGGGCATGGTAACGGCTGCATTGGTGCAGTAGGACGGCTAGGATCGTGCTTGCGGCGTTGGCACTCTGTGCAAGATCGAATGTACTTTTGAACGAATGTGTACATGCCGCGCCAATAAAACCGAAAACGTAGCCTGGCGTAGGTTTTAAACAAACCGGCGTGCGCACACTGCGGATCGGCATGGAAAGCAGCACATATGCTGGCGCGGAGATGCCTGGGTATGACGAGTAGCCATTTGCGACCGTCAGGGTGGTAGTTGCGGCGATAAAGTATTCCATCACGGATGGCGAAGTGAGAGGCTTGTCGGTGTAGCGCTCGAGATGGCGGGTGGGCGAGTGTTTCAGATAGGTAATCCATCAGAGACGCAATCCACGAATCTTTGCGCTGCTCCGCAGCCATGTTGATGGGTCCTGATAGTGGAAGGAAGTTGTCTTGGATGGAGACACTCGCAATATCAGTAGAAACAGGCGAACGCGAAAGAGCGTCGGCATCGGCGTGCTTCTGGCCTGAGCGATAAATGACGCGGATGTCGTACTCTTGGAGCCGTAAAGCCCATCGTGCCAAGCGTCCTGAGGGATCTTTGAGGGAGGATAACCAGCAGAGCGCGTGGTGGTCGGTAACAACATCGAAAGGGCGGCCGTACAGATAAGGCCGAAATTTTGTAATGGCCCAGATAATCGCTAGGCATTCTTTCTCAGTTACCGAATAATTTGCTTCTGTTCTTGTAAGAGTGCGGCTCGCGTACGCAACAACATATTCTTGGTAACCAGGCTTTCGTTGGGCGAGTACAGCGCCAAGACCGACACCGCCAGCATCTGTGTGGATTTCTGTGGGAGCGCTTGAATCGAAATGACGCAGTATAGGTGGTGTTGTAAGCAGTTCACGGAGCTTCGCAAAGGCACTGTCGCAAGCTGGAGACCACGCAGATAGATTGCGGTCTCCCTGAAGTAGGTCTGTCAGAGGCGCCATGATCGAGGCGAAATCTCGGACGAAGCGGCGGAAGTATGAGCAAAGCCCAATGAAACTACGCAGCTGCTTGAGAGACGCGGGCCTCGGGAACTCGCGAACAGCACGTAGCTTAGCGGGGTCAGGAAGAACGCCATTCTTCGACACGACGTGTCCGAGAATGGTCAGCTTGCGCGCTCCAAAGTGACACTTCTTCAAGTTGAGTTGGAGGCCTGCTGCAGAGAGGCAGCGTAGAACCTGTTCCAAGCGACGAAGGTGCGTGGGAAAATCGGGCGAGAATACCACTACATCGTCTAAGTAGCACAAACACGTGTTCCATTTGAGGCCTCGTAGGATAGTGTCCATCATGCGCTCAAATGTTGCCGGCGCATTGCATAGCCCGAATGGCATCACGTTAAATTCGTATAAGCCGTCTGGTGTAACAAATGCAGTTTTTGGCCTATCATCCGGATTCATGGGCACTTGCCAGTACCCAGAGCGTAGATCAAGGGAAGAAAAGAACTCTGCGCCTTGAAAAGAGTCGAGGGCGTCATCAATTCGAGGCAAAGGATAAACATCCTTTCGTGTTATTTTGTTTAGGCGACGATAACCTACGCAAAAGCGTATTTTGCCATCCTTCTTTTTAACTAAAACAGCCGGCGACGCCCAAGGACTGTTTGACAGTTGAACGACGCCTCGCTTTAGCATGTCACCTACTTGTTCATCGATTATACGGCGTTCAGTCGGCGAAACACGGTATGGTCGCTGCCGTAGTGGTGGGTGATTATCTGTGTCGATCTGGTGGCATACGGTAGATGTGCGACCTAAAGTAGCGCTGTGACTGTCAAAAGATGGTCGAAACTTGTCAAGGAGGCTCAAAAGCTCACACCTCTGTTGTGGGTTTAGGCCTTCGTCGATGACACGGTTGAAAATGTCGGTAGTGGAAGGGTCTATCACGGAACTACAGGAGAGGGCGCTGACTTCCGATGATTCATCAGGAACGTCAAGTGTAGCGATGGTTTCGAATGATTCTATCGAACCAATACATTCGCCTCGAAGTAGCGTAATCGTGAATGGGAACGGATTCTCCACAGGCACGTTGGTCGCACCACCTTGAAGAGTAACGAGAGCGGTTGGGAGCGGTGATAGGTGGCGATGAACGAAAGCAGCGGAAGGCGTGAAAAATGCGGTAGCGTCGACGACGGTGGAACACGACACAGGTGCGAAGACAGTAGCGCGTGGAGGGATTTGGGTGTCGTCACTAATGACCAACTTCGCGTCGGAAGGGCGATCGTGCACTGGTAGCGCATCACCAAGGGGACAAAAGGCGACTTCGGCACGGGCGCAATCAATGACGGCTTGGTGATGGGAGAGAAAGTCCCAACCTAAAATGATGTCATGAGAACAGTGCGGGAGTACTACGAACTGCACTGTGTAGTGCACTCCTTGAATTACAAGTCTGGCAGTACACGCGGCCACAGGCTGCACAGGCTGTGCAGTGGCAGTATGAAGACATGAACCCAAGTAAGGCGTTGTCACTTTTCGAATTGAACGGCAAACTTTTTCGGCGATGACAGAAATTGCGGCACCAGTGTCGATAAGGGCAAGTACGGGTACACCTTCAAGAACGGCATTAATTACATTCGGCGGCGAACGAAGAGGGCTTGTGCTTTGCGACGAGGACGCAGTTCTTGCCTCGGGAACTGCGTCATTTAGTTTTCCGCGTCGATTGTAGGGGGGCGTCGGCGCATCGGGGAGGGCGAGCGTCGACGTGGAGAAGGAGATCGGCGATCAGGAGCTGGTCGGTGGCTTGGACGAGGAGCGTACAATTCGGGGTCTGGGGTGTATTGAGTGTACGTGTAATCGTTCTCATATGGACGTAGGTTTTCACGTGAGTGGAGTGGGCGGCGGCGGCACAGACGTGCGACGTGCCCAGGTAGACCACACGAAAAGCAGATCGGTCGGTTGTCGGCAGTGCGCCATGGATTAGGGACTCGGCGAACTGGAGGTCGTGGCGGCTGGGCGGCATAAACAGGAGCAGGCTGTGGAGGCGGCGCTTGGAACGTCTGTGGTCGTGGTCGTGCTGCTGCTTCGGCGTACGTCAATGGTGCATTGACTGGTGGCACCAGCTGCGGAGGAAGGACCTCAGACACTTGATCTCGTATAATAGTCCGTAGAGTAGGGCTAAGCGGTGCACTGTGCTACGGTAGGCCAGAGATGAGCGAGAGTTGGCGGGCAACTTCTTCGCGCACGAAATCTTTGATCTGCGAGAAGAGGACGGGGTCTTGCGAGGGAGTTAAGCCGGACATCGATTCCTGATGTGGGACAGCACGGCGGGTGACGAGACGTTGCCGGCGGAGCTCATCATAGCTTTGGCAGAGCTCGGTAACTTGGGCGACAGTAGCAGAGCTATTTGAAATGAGTATCTGGAAAGCGTCCTCGTCAATACCCTTAAAAATATGCTTGATGCGGTCCACCTCTGTCATGTTCACATCGACGCGTTTGCACAAGTCAATGACGTCTTCTATGTAACTTGTAAAGTTCTCACCAGGCAGTTGAGATCTCGACTGAAGGCGCTGCTCCGCACGAAGTTTGCGGACAGAAGGACGACCAAAGACTTCGCTGAACTTTGCTTTGAATGCTGTCCAGATGGGAGCGTCGGTCTCATGGTTCCGAAGCCATAAGTGGGCAATGCCACTGAGATAAATGCCGACAGGGGCCAGTCTCGTGGCTTCATCCCATTTGTTCAAGACACTCACGAGTTCGTAAGTAGCCAGCCAGTCGTCGACGTCGTGATCGTCAGTGCCGCTAAATATGGGAGGATCCCGCTGACGGACCGCGCCGGAGCACACGATGGCCTGGGAAGCCATAGGAGGAGGGCTTGTGGCAGATGCAGTGGTCATGACAGCAGGTAGAGTCCGGCTTCGCAATTCCAGGATCGCAAGGAGACCCCGCAAACTCCACCAATTATAATATAGAACGGAGACAGTCAAAACTGTTATCCGAGACCAGGTAGGAGCGTAGGCCTAGCTAGCAAAATCAGCGACAGTCCGGGCCGAGTGTCTCGTGCTTAGCACTGACAGTGTGTGTGCCGAGATTTGCATGACCCACTACATTGATCATTACAAATAGTACATTCTATATAATTCACATAATTCGGGTGTTATCGTTTTTCTTCGAAGTATCCTGTGTTTCAGCATATCTAATGCTAGATGTGCTATGTTGTGACTGTGTCCACCTTCCCTTCCTAACTACAATATGTCGATGTAGTTGAAGTGTAAGTAAATAAGGAATATGCACGTTTTTTTTATTAGAACCAGCACAAACGTGCCACCATCAGTACGCATTTGCACTCTATCAAAGCGAGCCTACAGGAACAGGCCGTTCAGTTAACCGACACGCCGTCGCTGGCCACGGCGCACTAAATGACCTCCTTCCTTCAACTCCTGGTCACCATATCTCCAATTCGAAGGACGCTTATCATGGCTCGGTACCGCGAGTACCACAAATTCTAAGGAGCGTCGATCATCATCTGGCGTCACCACGGTTGCAGTCGCGCGTCCTGCTTCGTCGTCTTCCTCTAAGCTTGTACTGGAAACGTTGCCTTCCTCCGAGTAGTTAGTCCTTGCGACGGTGCTTGTGCTGTCGACACTCTGTGTGCCACCTTGACCTCGCGCCTTCGGTTCCCGCGACGTGAAGGTGGCACGCCTATTTCCCAGAGGCCGCCGTACTGTCCAGGTGGTGCCGCGTCCGAGTTCACGCTCCTCGGCGACTACCAACTGTTTCGACGCCGACAGCGTCGACGTCTCGTCGGTACTCATTTCCACTCCTGGGTGCCCAGTCGTCAGGCTACGGTACAGGTAGATGAGCAGAGCGGCCATGGCGAACACCATGACGCACATGTAGACGAACACGAAGACCACGGCGCCTTCGGTCATTTCTTCGTGGCCGCTAAGCTCCTGTTTGACGCCAGCTGCGAGTCTCTGCGGTGGCGGCCCATTCCCCCGTCGATCCGAGGTAGGACGAGCGACGTTGGCGTCGATCTCGGCTGGTACTGGTGCCGACCTTCCGGCAAGTTGAGCTGCGGATCGTCGGGTGAATCAACAAACCACACTAAGAAAAGACCATACGCACTAAGAAAAAAAACATACCAGTCATCAGGCTGGAAGAGTCTTCATAACACTTGGTACATTCTTAGAAATCTAGTCCAAATTTCAGTTCTCGTAGGCTGATTTCTAGTACATGGAACTCTTCTTTGTGTTCTAAATAGCGCTCACTCATCCCTTTTTTTCCTCGCTTATGTTCGTATTTTGACTTACCTGCTCAAGAATGCCTTCTCGCAAACTAGCCCAAATTTCAGTTCTCATAGGCTGATTTCTAGTACATGGAACTCTTCTTTATGTTCTAACTATAGCGCTCGCCTCATCTCTTTGTTCCTCGCATGTGTTCGTATTTTGAGTCACCTGCTCAAGATGCAATCTTACAAACTAGCTCGAATCTCAGTTCTCGTAGGCTGATTTATAGTAGACAGTACTCTTCTTCATGTTCTAACTAGCGCTTGCTTCATCTATTCGTTCGGCGCTTATGTTCGTGTTTTGAGTTACCTGCTCAAGAATGCATTCTTACAAACTAGCCCAAAATTCAGTTCTCGTAGGATAATTTCTAGTACACGGAACTCTTCTTTATGTTCTAACTATAGCACTCGCCTCATCTCTTTGTTCCTCGCTTGTGTTCGTATTTTGAGTCACCCGCTCAAGAATGCATTTTTTACAAACTCGCCCATTTTCAGTCATCGTAAGAATTCGTGAAAACAAAACAGACAAAAAATACCCCTCCACACCCGTCCCGTGCTTTCAACGTAGAGTTAGTCTGCCTGTTTTCTTTTTTTTTCTCAAGGAAGTTTCTAGAAAGCCTGGGAAGAATATTGCAAGCTTTGTATCATTCCGTATAACCATGTGGAGGGGATTTTTTTTAATTTGCTTTTTATTTTTAGACCAAATGTGAGTCAAGGCTACGGGATGCAGTGCATGCATAGTCACTGAGATCAAGAGCGTCCCGAACTTTTTCGTTGACTCCAGTTGGCTCAATCGTGCTAACTAGTTGCGTGCCCAAATTCAAGCATGTCATCATCATCATCAGCCTGACTACGTCCACTGCAGGACAAGGCCTCTCCCATGTTCCGCCAGTTAACCCGGTCCTGTGCTTGCTGCTGCCAATTTACACCCGCAAACTTCTCAATGATTGAGAAATTCAAGCATGTACAAGCACCAAAACATCAATATCAGGTGTGTAGCCAAATTTTTTTTGTTTGGCGGTGTTTCAAACGACTTTAACGTATGTTCATGTGTATGTTCTTATTTGTGCGTGAATACATGCGCATCTAAAACTGAAAATTTTCGAAGGATTTCTGCCTGTGCCCCCTCCCCTCCCCCATCATCTGGCTATGACAGTGGCCGCAAGGTCCTGCTCCCACTGCGATATTCAAGCGAACTGCGCTGAGGAGTGTGTATACTGCTATGCACCCCTTACGTGAACGAAACGAACGTGCTCTTGAGCAGCCTCACACAACAACGTTGTGAAACTGCCCTTCTCTGTAGCTAGAATCAGGGTTCGTGAATCCTAAAGCTCTTTTTACACAAGCGAATTTTACTATGAAGATTACGCCCCCTATCCTGATTTAGCCTGCTGCGTGTCTGTCGCGGTGTCTGAAGCTGCTCTTGGGAAACTGAAGGAACCCGAGTCAGTTCTCGGCGCCAAACAATTGAGATGGTCCCTCATGCAACCGTTCCAATGAGCAGCTCCAAACTCATCTCGTCGTATCCGCCACTGGAAGATAGCGGCTATGCCTAAAGATTCGACTTCAGCCGGACAAGAGCTGTAGACACTGGGCCCTAATGCTACGCTGGCCTTTTTAAAATGCGCACT
Organism: Rhipicephalus microplus; assembly: GCF_013339725.1. NCBI lineage: Eukaryota > Metazoa > Arthropoda > Arachnida > Ixodida > Ixodidae > Rhipicephalus > Rhipicephalus microplus. The sequence goes on from NW_023613546.1 coordinate 31,306, forward strand.
GAGGCGCTGAAAAGACAGGTTCTGGCGATGTGCAAGAGGTGGACACAGAGGCCACCCCTGCTAGAGCAGATCAGCGAAACATTGCGGAAAGTTCTGGAGCGGACTAACAGAATGCCCAATTAAGCTTTTGTCTTCCCATTCTTACGAAGTTATGGGCATGCCGTGCAGTTTTTGTCGTTCATCTAACTTTCCGCATAGACATACAGCTAAATTTAATTTTATGGCCCTGCACAGGTGCACGCGCAGAGACCTCGGAACAATAATTGATCGACGATGCCTTTCACAAGAACGCGAGAAGTTGGCGCACCATGCTCAAACTTACAACGCCATAATTGTGCGGCATTCACTTCCGCCGCATCACATTAGAACAGTGTCACATTAGAACAGTGAGATCAATACGACACCCAATTTTTTGTCTTGTTTCTCCTTTCTTTTTATTTTTTTCAAAGGGAACTACAGCAAAAGCAAAAACTTGGACGCTTTTCACTGCCTTCAATACAAGCTACAATGTACCACGTATCCACATCGCTAGCGAATCCATATGTAATTATTTTGCGCATGTCACTCGAAGTGGCAATCGCAACCATAATGTCCAAATAAAGGTCTGTCCTCCCGCTCTTTCAAAGTCAGGATCAACGCTCCCCGCACTGCTACGTCGGACTGTTAGGCCTCAAGTTCATCCTATACCGGCAACATGACTCAACTCACTTGTCTTGTGTAGAGGAGGCGGAAGAGGGCCACTGGGCAGCGACTGAACGCCTTGCTTTGTGACCACTGCTCCGCGCTGTTCCTGGGCCAGTCTTAGCAGGTCGTCATGCTTGGCATGCCCATGATCCTGGCCCACCACTGGCAACAATTTGGGATTCGAAGTACGCCTGGCGGCCACGGGCACGTTACCTCGGGTGGTAGAGGGCTGGTGCGCAGGTGCTGTGACATATACAGTGCTGTTGTTGGCATCCTTAGGTCGAGCGAGCTGTTTCTGTTCCATCGCGGCTCCCTTCGGACCCGCCATTTTGCCCTTCTTCTAATTTGCGATGATGACAATGCGGATATACATGTACAGCCTGTTAGCTGGTGGCACACAACAGCCGAGCAATTATCTAGGCACTGTTTATAGATAGATAGATAGATAGATAGATAGATAGATAGATAGATAGATAGATAGATAGATAGATAGATAGATAGATAGATAGATAGATAGATAGATAGATAGATAGATAGATAGATAGATAGATAGATAGATAGATAGATAGATAGATAGATAGATAGATAGATAGATAGATAGATAGATAGATAGATAGATAGATAGATAGATAGATAGATAGATAGATAGATAGATAGATAGATAGATAGATAGATAGATAGATAGATAGATAGATAGATAGATAGATAGATAGATAGATAGATAGATAGATAGATAGATAGATAGATAGATAGATAGATAGATAGATAGATAGATAGATAGATAGATAGATAGATAGATAGATAGATAGATAGATAGATAATACTGCGCATACTTATATAAATTGATGCTCCGATTCGACACAGTTTTCGAAAAATAATCTATAAACAATGCATAGTAGCACATAAAACAAGTTCGTTATAAAAATTCACAAAGCAGCAAACTAACTCCTGCGCGTACTCAGTGTGGCATGATTATAGTTCAGTCGCCAGATTACATGCATGTCCATGCTATAGCTGTGAAAAAACACGATCTTCAACTTTGCTAATCCCACACGGTTGGCATAAGCCACCGTGTGAGATTGCGTCATCAGAAAAGAACTTGCAAGGTTAAACAAGACAAACAATGATGCTTCATGAAAATTTAAAACACTGCTGTCTCTGTAAATAAGTTGAGGATTCAAGGAATTTCTGAAGTGTGAAACCATTTTTAGCATTCGTGATAACTATCATCATCATGTCAGCATGCAATGTCTTCGTCCCCTTCTTCATCTTCTGGTTCACACCTCGAACAAGTGCGTCCATCGCGCGCCACAGCAACTATATGACCGGCTTGAGATGCAATTACTTGGATGGGCGAGAGATCGAGTGCATAGAGAGAGACAGAGAGATAAACATAAAAAGAAAGAAAAAAGAGAGTAATACAAAGAAATAGGCTGAGATAGAGAGACGGAAAGAAAGATCACCGCCCAAGCACTCCGTAGGGCTAGGCAGCGAAGCTGAAGCGTGTTGCCACAGGCGGTTGCAGACGACGCAGCCGAAGCCGAAGTCCCGCTCGAGAAACTCCCGACAAAAGCAGGCTTCGGCCCCGGGCCCCGGCGAAGCTCTGCGGCAAACGCGTTTCCTCCGTTGGCACGTTGATGCTACCCTGCCTGCAACGCTACTTCCAGCTCGCCGTTGTCGCTTCAATTTGGCTCGAAAAGCTGCCGGATCTTCAGTGAGAAGTTAGCGCTTGTACTTCGCCATTCGAGCCTGTTCTTACGCCCGGACTGTTGCATAGGCCCAGCGAACATGAATTCTCTCAAGGATAAGCTGCTAGCGTTGTTCTTGGAAAGTTGTCTGCTGTTCGGGCGTTCGTACGATGCGTGCTCTCCCCACGTACAAGTTATAAGTTGAACCTTCCAGCGACGCTGAACTTTTCATGATGATACGGGGCGCGAAAAAACGACACACAACAGAGAAGAAGTACACAGACGACGCGCTTGAGCAACTGGAATATTTTATTCAGGAAACACCATTTATACCGCAGTGACGTCAACTTTAACCCAACGAATCGACCAAAAACTAAAAATACATGCTCAGCATGCCTATAAGTAACGTTGCAGATAGGCTATCTCCCCTTCCTGCAGACTGATAGAGGGGTGGCTGATGCAATCATGCCCCTCCCTCTGGATAAAGAGGGCTTCTATAATCTCCCTCTCCGCTGAGCCCCTGTGCCTGTAGATTACAGTTGTCTGCTCAAATACCGGCTTACAGTTACCCTGATCGCATCCTCTGCAATGCATCGCCAGATGCGTGAACGGCCTTCCTATTAAAGAGCTGCTGTGCTCTCTCAACCGCACGTTGAGGCATCTACCAGTTTGCCCTATGTATGCCTTGCCGTTTGCCCTATGTATGCCCTATGTATGCCTTCGTTTTCTGCAGATTAATTTTAAGACCCACCTTTCTTCTCTCCTTGTCTAACTCCGTAATCATGAGTTGCAATTCGTCCCCTGAGTTACTCAGCAATGCAATGCCATCAGCGAAGCGCAGGTCACTAAGGTACTCTTTATTAACTCTTATCCCTAACTGTTCCCATTCTAGGCTTCTGAAAACCTCCTGTAGGCACGCGGTAAATAGCATTTGGGAGATTGTGTCCATTGCCTTACACCCTTCTTGATTGGTATTCTGTGGCTTTCTTTATGAAGCACTATGGTAGCAGTTGATCCCCTGTAGATTTTTTCCAGAATGTTTATATATACTTCATCTACGCCCTGATTCCGCGGTATCTGCATGACGGCTGATATTTCCACTGAATCAAACGCCTTCTTGTAATCTATGAAGCCTATGTATAGTGGTTGGTTATACTCTGAGCATTTCTCTATTACCTGATTGATGGTATGAATGTGGTCGATTGTTCAGTAGCTTGTTCGAAATCCTGCTTGTTCCTTTGGTTGATTGAATTCTAATGTTTTCTCTACTCTGTTAGCAATTACCTTTGTAAATAGCTTGTATACTACTGAGAGCAAGCTGATTGGCCTGTAATTCTTCAAGTCCTTGTCATCTCCTTTCTTATGTATTAGGATAATGTTAGCGTTCTTCCAAGACTCTGGTACTCTTCCCGCCAGGAGACACCTCGTAAACCGGGTGGCTAGTTTTCCTAACACAATCTGTCCTCCATCTTTCAGCAATCTGATGTTACCTTATCCTCACCAGCAGCTTTGCCTCTTTGCATGCTCTCCAAAGCTTTTCTGACTTCTTCTATCGTTACTGGTAGGGTGTCATCTGGGTTACTGCTAGTTCTTATAGTATTAGGGTCGTGGTTGTCTCGGCCACTGTACAGATCTCTGTAAAACTCCTCCGCTATTTTAACTATCCTATCCATATTGGTTAGGATAGTTTGCCTTCTTTGTCCCTTAGTGCATACATTCGATTTTGGAACCTGAACTTGGCAACGTTTAACGCTAGAACCTTATCTAGTCAGGGAAGTCTAGCTGCACTATTCGAGAAGCTAGAGGGTGTTAAATGAAATATAATAGGGCTCAGTGAGATTGGGAGGACAGATGAGGCCTATACGGTGCTACAGAATGGGCAAGTCCTTTGCTATCGGGGCTTGGCAGACAGAAGAGAACTGGGAGTGGGGTTCCTAATTCACAGAAACATAGCTGGCAACATAGAGGAATACTATAGCATTAATGAAAGGGTGGTAGGTATCGTAATTAAACTGAATAAAAGTACAAAATGAAGGTGGTGCAGGCTTACGCGCCTACATCCAGCCATGATGACGCTTCAGTTGAAAGCTTCTATGAAGACGTGGAATCGGCAATGAGTAAGGTAAAAACACAGTATACTATAGTGATGGGCGACTTTAATGCAAAGGTAGGGAAGAAGCAGGCTCGAGACCAGGCAGTAGGAGATTATGGCATCGGTACTAGAAACGCCAGAGGAGAACTACTAGTAGAATTTGCAGAACGCAATAATTTGCAGATTTTGAATACCTTCTACCAAAAACGAGGAAACCGCAAGTGGACATGGAGGAGCCCTAATGGCAAAAATAAGAACGAAATAGACTTTATAATGAGTGCACACCCAGGAATCGCGCAGGATGTGGAAGTGGTTGGCAAGGTACAATGCAGTGACCATAGAATGGTACGGTCTCGATTTCACCTAGACTTGAAGAAGGAACGACAGAAACTGATACGCAAGAAGCCAGTCAATGAGCTAGCACTGAGAGGGAAAGTACGAGAATTCAGAGTGTCGCTTCAGAGCAGGTACTCGGCTCTTAGTGAGGAAAGCAACCTTAGCGTAGATGCAATGAATGATAAGCTGACGGGTATCATTACGGAGTGTGCAGTGGAAGTTACTGGCAAGCTTTCCCAGGAAACGAAGAATATAATTAAGAAGCGTCAAATTATGAAAGTATTAGGTACGTAACGATGCAGTTGCGTAATGATTGTGACAAGCGAGTTATATTCGTCCCACCACTTTACCCTTCCGTATTAACTTTGGTTTACGCCAACATAACGGGGCGATCATGGAGAGTGCCCAGACATAGGCGGCTAAGTAGATAGATACCGAGTACGTAGACAGACATGTTAAGAGTGCATGCAGTAGGCAAAGAAATGCTTCGAGTTTAAAATTACACCACTGTCCCCTTCTGTCTAAAGGCTTCGGGTAACGACTCCCATGGTACGTGGCGGCTGTCAACTCTTTCTGTTTTACACTAAATGTTTTAATCTCTCTCTCATCATCATCAGCACGCGTGGATTACATGCCGCTTTTCGACCAAAAAATCTTAGAATGCCGGAACGGCCAAGCTTCTAAGCAGAAATTGGCCCCATCGCCGCTGAAGCTTCTGAAATCAAAAGGAACAATTCTGATACTTGCGTGTTTAAGTGTGCGCGAGTTTAACAGCGAAGCTGTTTAACAAACCATTCCTTGCTGACCTCGCCCCAAAAACTTGTCATCACCATAAATAGAAATCTGCCACAGAAATTGCGTAAATACCACAACTCACCAACTGGTTCATGGACTAAAGATAGGCAATGGTTAGCCAAATAAATGGCTGCAATGTGACGCCGGTGAGCCGAAGACCCCCAATACGTGCAACGAGAGAATGCTAATTGAGAGCAAAGGTAACGACGGCTGTTAGGAGAATCCAAAGCGATTGAAGGCCTACACCAACGACGGCAGGCCCGTAGACTTGTGAAAGGTGCGAACGCTTTGTTTGAGCGCGAGTTTCTCTCTCTGGAGTTTAGACATGCGCGTCGTGTCTGTGACTGTCCGTGGCTTAACTCGAACCTCTCTGCGCTGAAAATCAGCTTAAAAACAGCCTAGCATCCCGTAGCCAAAGCCTAGCCACGTCCTAGAAGTAACCTACAAACAACCTGCATCGCATATAAAACTTAAGCCTAGACAAACCTCGAAACAACCACATTAGCCTTTAAAATCATCCAGCTTTGATGGATGATTCATGGATGAAAACAAGACGATGTTCCTCTCTTCACGTGGCATTATGGAATGGAATGGAAAAACTTTATTTTTGCCCGGCACAACACGCTTAGCGCATAGCGGGCGTCTCTGACGTATGGACTGACAAGGAGCACCTGGCGGCCGCTTCGTGGGCCTGCCGGGCGGCCCACTTGTGGTCGGCGAGAAGTGAGCTTCGGAGAGACCTTTCTCCCTTGTTTGAGGTAGTGTCGGGAAAAGCGTTCCTACACTCCCAGAGCAACGTCTTCCCAAAGCATGTGTGCGAGTGTCGCTGTGCATATGCACGAGGGGCACGTGTCGCTGGGGTACGCATCGAGATAGTAAACGGAAAGTTTGGTAAGGTTTGGGTGCGTGTGAGTTTGTAATAAGCGTGTAGGGTTAGCGCCTGTGGTCTGTTAAGCTTGGGATGTGGGGGCGGGAAAATGCGACGTTCAAGGTAAAAGTCTTATGTTATGTCGTTGTACGTTATGGGCACACCGACTGGTCTATATCTCAGCGAGATGGAATTGCCCTGTGGCGGCGTGGTCGGCAAGTGCACACGCTGCATCATGGGCGATCTCGTTAAGGTTGGACGGGGCACCTGACACCCGGCCGAGATGAACGGCGAACCAGATGACAGTGTGGTGCTTCAGGGTACTCTGATCCGCGCTACGGAGGATGCGTAACGCCTGGTTGGAGATGACGCCATGTTCAAAGGCTTTGATGGCCGCGAACAAGACATCGTCCGCTTCCGTGCCTATGCGCTTGAGAGTGGCGGTCACCCGCGCAAGGCACCTGCCTCTGATGTATTCGCGGTGTACATTTCGCGGAATGGGAGCGATCATGATAAGGTCATGAATTTCACGGGGAGTCAACTCTGGGGATCCCTGGGCGTGGCATTATCTTCGACCGTTTCAAGTTCGTTTCTCTGCTCAGTGTAGCTGAGGAGTGAAGTGGTTCTAGATGTATAAATGCTAGATGTGTGCTTTATTTTTCACAATACTAATAAGGAGTTACGGAATTGCAGAGGGCGAAGGAGGAAAATATACCTCGTAACCACGCTTTACCACAGTAGCACAGTGGTGTGTGATGAAATGAAGAGCACTCGAACTGGTGGATATGCGAGAACAATGCAGAACTCGATATCCTCCTGTTTAAGCAGTGCATAGCTTCAAGCAACGTTTCTCGGAACTCTTAAACACTGCACAGAACCATACCACGGCCGCGAACATTGTACTCAGTTAACGTCAATCATAATGTAGTGCAGTGCGACAAACAGGCAACAAAAGTGCTAGAGAACGATGACACAGCGCATTCATCCGACTAAAGTTTACTAGATTGGGACGCACGCATATATATACACAGGTGAAGCAAAAAAGATAAAAACCAGGAAGAAAAAATTAAAAAGTGGAAACTAAAGAATTGCCGGTAAGTCACACACGAGCACTATAGCACCATCCCACTATAGTATTCGTGTGTTAATTCTGGTGTGTGACTTATCGGCACGTCTTTGGTTTTAACCTTTTGATTTTTTATTCCCGATCTTTTCTTTCTTGGTTTTCATATTTTGTTGGTTTGCCTGTGTATATGTAAGTGTTTCCCAACCTAATAAACCTTAGTAGGAATAATGTGCATTCTCCTTGTTTTCTAGCTCGTTTTTTGCCTCTTTTTCGCGCTGCACTATATTATGATTGACTTGTTGCAACTCGCCCAACAAGCAACGTTACTCAGTTCACGTGCAAATAGGTCTTGTGAAAGTCTGCCAGGCTTAGAAATATCCCACTGCAGCATAAAAGAAAAGTAACAGCCGCAAAGGACACCGACAAGGATTCCCTGAAAAGTATGCTACTGAGGTGAAAAAAAATTCCATCTTGTCCACTGGTTCAACCCGAAGATGTCGCGTTTTAAGATCGGGCACTATGATTTGAACTAACCAGTGCACGTTTCTTTCTCTTTACTGATTGTAAAGAATGGAGTAGCTCTCTCCTGTAGTTGTGCTCTATGGGTACACATGCGCAGGAATTCAAGCTGTGTCTGTAGAGCAGTCTGTTATCATGGCAGTCATGACAGCTGGCATGATAACAAGT
>NW_023613547.1:0-42236 GCF_013339725.1 Rhipicephalus microplus
TCGGCGTCGACGTCGTTGGCTGTGAGCGAAAAACCCTCCTCTTGTCTATGACAGCAAAATTGAGAAAGATGCGAATAAAATAAACGATAACAGTTGGGTTAGACAGAGTATCAGGCCCAGATGGTTTGTGTTGGAAGCAGGAGTTCTAGCAGACAGTCACGTGCTTGCGTGTATATAGAAACAGTGAAAATTTATTTGCTTTGCGAACCACGTGTCCTGTATCGAGGCTTCACAATTAAATATGTAATGTTGCCGTAATGTTGCGTGATACAGGGATACATTACCATTGGGCGTCAGAGCATGTGATAAAGACTTTGTGGATTAAAGCCGGCGATACATTATAAAAGGCACACGCGTTATTGCACGTACTCCCTTAATACCACGTAGTGGGTGCAGAGCAGGCTCCGGAATATTGCAAGCTCACAAATTTTATGGCTGAAAGCAAGCTACGCATTATATAAAATGCAGCCATATACGGAAGCTCCACTGAATTAAGCCAATTTCAGCTTTATTGGTTCCTTTGTAATAACCCAGAATTTCAACTTCTCGAGTAATATCCAACAATAAAAAGTATGCACTAAGTTAAGTTCGAACTAGGGATACGATACCGCTATCGCGTTCAACTCTCAAAGCCGAAGCTTGAGGACCCGTCAGTTTTTTATGTTGCTTTTTCTTTCTTTCATTCTTATCAGGTTGTATCCCGCTCTGGGGAAATTGGTTCACCTGTTCAGCGAGTGAAACAGAAGAAGAAGACAATAAATAAAAGGACAAAGAGAGGTTTTAGAACGACAATATTTTGTTCACGCGTCCAAGACCCACCTTGAGCTGAAAGAGCTCCGCGCTTAAAAAGCTGTGAGATGCGTCCAGGTTGTGTACATTTGGTGACTAACTTCAGGTGCCGGTGCATGTTAGAAGAAATTTGTGCCAGTGACACCATAAAAGTGTTTGGAATATAGGCGACATAGTATGGTGACACACCTCCAGACTACCAGCCGGAGCTTTGTATGAGCGAGATGTGTAGTGCCTTGAAAAAAAAAGGGGGGGGGGGGGTAAATAGCATTGGCATTCCCGCCTTTTTCTTATCTTTTTTCTCTACATCTGATGGCATTCAGCTGAAAATATAACCCAATTTACGCGTCACTTCAAAGAGGACGCCAGTAGAAAACTCTACTCGAATTTAAGGTAGTTTACGCCGAAGCGCTCTCCACGTTTCGGTTGTTGCATATGGTAAACTAACGCTGTGCTTGACAGCCTCAGCCGTTGCGTACCCAACGCAACGTGCGCTTGTGTTCCTTGGGCGTTGCTCGCGGTAAACTAAAACACTCTAATATATCAACACATGGTGGCCGCATAGAGTGCCTCGTAAAAAATGTTTTACGCCTCTCATGTATGTGAAGTTCAGGAACAGACTTACACCGGTATTAAAAATAACAATTATTTCCTTAAAAATCCTGACGAGGCTTAAGATCCTTTCTCCCTTCCGGCACATATATCTTACCTAAATTATATTGGCCGCTCTGCTACAGTTTTACTACTACGAAAACTTCCAAAAACCCTGGTATTACGTAGACATGTTCGCAATTGTGAAGCTATGCGTTTCACATGTACTTATTAAGCAGCATTGCTATTAAGTACACAATATCGCGCTTACCAGTGTAGTGGCGATGAAGTTGTGGTACTCGTTGATTATTCCGACTTTCTGGGCCTGAAAAGTCATAAAAGAGAATTTCGCGTGAGAGAGAGAGAGAGAGAGAGACGACTCACGAGGCTTAATAGTGTGTCCTCGGAATTTTTCAGGAGCTTTTGAGAAACAAAATATTCATATTATGACCTTTTAGCTTTATCTCAGTTTTCTAACAATTTTCAAGGTTTTTCATTCTGCTCCGCTTTTACTGAAAATAACAACCGGGGGTTGAAGTTGGAAGAGCAATACGGCACATGTTAAACAACTGAATGGGCTACAGACGTATTTACGAAAAGTTTGTTTTCTGTTTGCTACTTCATTTACATCCAGTCCAGTGTGATAAACATTAAGCTCCCCTCTAAATATATCCATACAAAGGACGATTATTGGGAGTGGTTGCTATTTAGTGAAGAAGGGGGGCTTCAGCGGCATTTCTCGACACCTCAGGGGCATCGCCATCAGCATACGCTTGTGCTTGATGCGCTTGACCCAGCGCTGCTGACTGCTTCGCCTTCTGTGTTCTGTTCTGCAAATAAACCCCGTTACAAGTGGTGGAGTCTTCTGGGCTTCGATCACCCTGGAGCTTCGGAATTGCTTTTTACGGTTCATTATGCCTACCGCTCTAACTCCTCCACCGGCACCACCTTCTGTCCTCTGTGCCGGTTCTCTGCATCTGCGAGATCCCCCTGTTTTTTCAGGCACAGAAGAAGACGACGTTGATGACTGGATTTCTGTGTACGAGTGAGTGAGGTCTCACAACAAATGGGATCACACCGCTATGTTGGCCTACGTCTTCTTCTATATGTCGGACATGGCCAAACTGTGATTCATAAATCACGAAGCGGAACTCCTTACGTGGTCTGTCTTCAAAATGAGCCTCACACAAGTTTTCGGACGGCCTGAGGTATGCAAACGCCGTGCCGAACAACGCTTGCATGCTCGGTTTCAGCAGCTTGGTGAGAATTTCACAAGCTATATTGAGGACGTTCTGGACCTTTGCAAGCGAGTCAACGGGTCTGTGTCCAAAGAGCTTAAGATCAAGCACATCATGAAGGGCATTGAGGACGACGCTTTTCAAATGTTGCTTTCTAAGAGTCCTCGCACTGTCATAGAACTGACCGAGTTATGCCAGAGTTTTGACGAGTTGCGCAGGCAATTTCTTTCCACCGGACGTCCCTAGGTGCCCGACGACTCTTTGTCCAGTCTGTCTACTCTTGGCATAGAAGAAGACCAAGCCCCTCTTCTCTCAAAGATCCAAGAGTTCATCCGCGCTGAGGTCGCTCGTCAACTCTCTTTGATGCACTGTGTACCCGATCAACCACGCAGATTGACGTCTACAATTCGCGACTTCATTCAAGACCAGGTCGCACAAGTTATTCCTCCCGCCCGTGAACCACCGTCAGTCACCGCACCTCTCACGTACGCTGAGGCCGTTACTCGACCTCGACAGCTTGCGTTTCAGGCAGCACCTATGTATTCACCACCGCCCTTTTCGCCGCCGACCTATTCACTGCCGCCTATTTTGATACCACCTCGGACGCAGTTATCTGCCCCCCCAGCAGCAACTCGGCGTCTACTCCGATCAATGGCGCACCTACATCAACCGTCCGATATGTTTTGCTTGTGGCGGTGTTGGCCACGTGGCGCGTTATTGTCGTCGTCGCCAGGGTGCTCTGAACATTCGACGAATGCCCTCTTTCGACCCCCAGTTTTCTTCTACGCCTTCAAGTTCTCCTTCCTGTACTTTTCCCCTTGATCGTCCACTCGGCCCCACCCACCACTCCCCATCTCCACGTCGATGTTCGCCTTCCCCTATGCGTCGTCGTTCCGCGTTCCGGACCCACCGATCAGGAAAACTAACGGCCGAAGTTCTCGAGACACGAACTGCGTCCCCGTCGCCATGCCCAAGTCCTCGTCCCTGTCCAGCTAATGTCATTGAAGTGTCAGTCGATGGTATCGTCGTCATGACGCTTGTCGACACCGGAGCCGCTCTATCTGTGCTTTCCGTCCACCTGTGCCGCGCACTCCCCAAAGTTCTGACGCCATTATCTGGTCACTCCCTTAGAACGGCTAACGCACAAAGTGTAACACCTCTCGCAGCCCCCACCACATGAGTCGTCATCGAAGAGATTGTGTATATTGTCGAATTCGTAGTGCTGCCCTCGTGTTCCCATGACATGATACTTTGCTTGGACTTCCTTGCGAATAATAATTCTGTCATTTACTGCTGTCGCGCTGAACTTGAGCTGTCTGCACTTCCTGATTTTGACGCTGTTGAAGCCTCCCTGCCGTATTAAAAACTGTCTGTTTCTGATGACACCACCGTACCACCACGCTCTTCACTGCTGGTGACTGTGTCGTGTGACGCTATTTCCGACGGTGATGTATTTACAAAATCTGCCTCCTTCATTCAACGCGAATGTTCTCCACTGCCCGTTGCTCTCTTTACTCTTCACCATGTCGTCACGAAGATGGTCGTGTACAATACGCTACAAGGGCATTTAATTTTATTCCGTAGTGAATGTCTCGGTCACGTACATCCGATCGACGCCCGTGCAATTTTTGACGTTCCGTATAGATTACTTTCTACAGACCTCAGCGGACTTATTTCTGACTCTGTTGTTGACCAGTGGCGCCTTGACGCTTTCCACCACTCCATCGGTGTTGCAACGTCTTCTTCCGAACGAAGCCAGTTGGTCAACCTGCTGCAAAACTTTCGCACTTCTTTTGACAGTCACGCTTCTGGCCTCAGTCGCACAACGAACATATCTCACAACGTTGACACAGGAAGCCTTACGTCTATACGGCAGCGTCTCTACCGAGTCTCAGCGTCGGAGCGCCGTGGTATTGATGACCAGGTTGCTGACATGCTCCATCGGGGTATTCTACAGCCTTCTAACAGTCCCTGGGCGTCACCTGTCGTTCTTGTTAAGAAGGATGGCTTCAATCGGTTCTGTGTCGACTACCGACGCTTAAACAAGATCCCCCGTAAAGACGTCTACCCGTTACGGCGAATAGACGACGCCCTTTACTGTTTGCAGAGAGCGCTATGCTTCCCTTCACTGGATTTACGTTCTGGATACTGGCAAGTTCCTATGGAAGCATCTGACCGACCGAAAACAGCATTTGTAACGCCCGATGGAATATACGAATTTGCCGTTATGCCTTTCGGCCTTTGTAATGCTCCAGCCACTTTTGAAAGAATGATGGACACTACTTTACGAAGCCTCAAGTGGAACACATGTTTATGCTACCTCGATGACGTAGTTGTCTTTTCCAGCGATTTCAACACCCATTTGAATTGTCTCGAGCACGTCCTCACACGCCTTACCGACGCCGGTTTTCAAGTCAACCTCAGGAAGTGTCGTTTTAGTGCCCGGCAGCTCACCATTCTTGGCTACGTCGTATCGCGGGACTGCATACTTCCCGACCCCACCAAGCTTCGAGCATGATTGATTGATATGTGGGGTTTAACGTCCCAAAACCACTATATGATTATGAGAGACGCCGTAGTGGAGGGCTCCGGAAATTTAGACCACCTGGGGTTCTTTAACGTGCACCCAAATCTGAGCACACGGGCCTACAACATTTCCGCCTCCATCGGAAATGCAGCCGCCGCAGCCGGGATTCGAACCCGCGCCCTGCGGGTCAGCAGCCGAGTACCTTAGCCACTAGACCACCACGGCGGGGCACCAAGCTTCGAGCAGTCACCGATTTTCCGAAGCCTAAGAACCTAAAGGAACTTAGTAGTTTTGTCAGCTTGTCGTCATACTTCCGACGCTTTATTCGAAATTTTGCTTCCATATGTGCGCTCCTTACAGACCTTCTTAGCGGCAACAAGTACCTTTCCACCTGGTCACCAGCATGCGACGATGTGTTCACCAAATTACGTCGCCTGCTATCTTCCCTACCCATCCTCCGCCACTAATATCCTGCCACTCCCACGGAGATTCATACTGATGCCAGTGGTGTTAGACTTGGCGCTGTGCTCGCGCAACAAAAGGCAGGGTTTGATTATTTTGTCGTCGCCTACGCAAGCCGACCTCTGACGAAAGCCGAGACTAACTACTCCGTGACAGAGAAAGAGTGTTTGGGTAATATTTGGGGTCTTGGAAAATTTCGTCCCTTGCTGTATGGTCACTGATTCGACGTCGTCACTGACCACCACACCCTTTATTGGCTATCCACACTTAAACACCCTTCCGGACGACTTGCTCACTGGGCGCTCAAACTTCAGAAGTACGACATCTGCGTTATTTACAGCTCCGGTCGTAAGCGCGCGGACGCCGACACCCTTTCTCGTGCACCCGTATCGGATGAAGGTGTTTGCCTCTCTTCCCTCGAGCCTGCACTTGCGTCATCCGCCTTGTGCAACATGACGGTGGAACAACGAAATGATCCCTGGATCCGTGGCTTCATAAGCATTCTTTCTGATCCTCTCACTTCTTCGCCGTCCCGCGCTCTCTGCCACCAGGCTAGCAACTTTTGCCTCAGGGATGATCTTCTGTACTGACGCAACTACCTTTCTGACGGTCGCAAGTGTCTCCTTGTGATACCCCGCCATCTTTGAGCTGTTATCTGCGAAGCTTTCCCCGCTGACCCACAGTGCGCCCACGCAGGCTTCTTCAAGACATACGCTAGGCTTCGGCTCAAATTTTATTGGCGTGGCATGTATAACTATGTGCAAAAATTCATTCGCTCGTGTGATCAGTGACAACGATGAAAGTTACCTCCCGGGCAAGTCTACCCGTCACAATCTCTTTCTTGTCCTAGTCAATGTTTTCATCGCGTCGGCCTTATAATTTATGGACCACTGCCATCAACTCTAGCTGGTAATCGTTGGATTATTGTTGCGATAGACCATCTGACATGCTATGCCGCTTATGAACGCTTATGTCACGACGTTTCGTTTTGTGTCACGGTGCCGCTCGCGAGCTCTTAAGTGACAGAGGCCGTGCCTTCCTTCTTGACGCCTTGAAGGCATTACTCAACGATTGTCAAGTCGTGCACCACACAAGTACTGCGCACCACCCTCAAACAAATGGCATGAAGGAGCGCTTCACCGAACTTTGGCAATATCCTGTCGATGTACGTCGCCTCTGATCATTCAAATTCGGACAACGTTCTCCCGTTCGTCACCTACGCGTACAGTACTGCCGTACAAGCTACTACTGGGTTTTCACCCTACTTTCTTCTATACTGACGAGAACCTTCCAATACAGTAGACACTATTCGTTCATATAAACCTGACGAGTCCGAAAGTACAACTCTGTCCAAAGCTGCCCAACATGCTCAAGAATGCCACCATCTTGCCCGCTCTTTTTCTACCGAGGACCAGTGGCAGCAGCAATTTCGCCAGCCTGGGGACCATTCGGATTCAAACATTCCACCTGGTTTATTGGTATGGCTTCGGGCACCTGCTACTGCACCTGGCCGCTCCGCAAAACTTCTTCCCAAATATCTCGAACCATACCACGTTGTAGAGCAAGCGTCACTCGTCAACTCTATCGTGGAGCCTATCATCTCATCCACAGATTTATGCTACCGCGGCCGTGACACTGTCCACGTCTATCGCCTCAAACCGTACTATGTATGACCCATTTGTCGTTTCTTCTCCCTAATACGCCTGGATAGCGCCTTTTTCTGCGGAGGGCCATTGTAGTGGAGAAGAGGGGCCTCAGTGGCACTTATCGGGGCCTCAGGGGCATAGACATCAGCATAAGCTTGTGGTTGATGCGCTTGACCGGATGCTGCTGACTGCTTCGCCTTCTGCGTTCTGCTCTGCAAATAAACCCCGTTACAGCTATAACGACCACCGCCATCCCACTCTCCCTGACTAAATATTTTTGAAGGAGACATGCTCCTCGACAGAGCTATTGCATGCATTGTCTATTGCCTACTGCGTATTTTACTTTTGTCTATTGCCTATCCCTATAAAAAACAGCGTTTCCGGTGTCTGCCAGTGCGTTTCAGCACGCCGGATGACACTGAAAACGCTGTACAGTGTGTCTCAGTGTACTACAGCGCGCTAGGAGGCACTGCGACACACTGTACAGCGAAGCCAAGTGTCTTAAAGCGCGCTGGAACGCACTGTCACGCTGTACAGTGTCTACCACACACTGACAACATTAGCGGCACATTGGAAAAAACATTGGCGTGATGGTTGCACTTAATTAAGACTTCATATTGAATGTGGAGCGTAATATTTACCGAATATGATGGCACTCTCATCTGTGTGCTGCACGCATACAACTTTATTTTTAGTTAGGCAATCGATGTATGTGCGAGTACGCTGAAGCAATAAATGTCGAGGGTGCGCGTCAGGGGTGCCGCCAAGATTTTGCTGGGAAGGGGGGATCAACGAAAATTGTGTTCCTGCAGGCAGGCAGGGAGGCACAAAACCTATGCTTTGTGTTTTGACTATGCTTGCTCTTGGGGGGAGGACATGCGAGAATTTCGAGACAAAATATTCCAGCCCACCCACGCATGCCCCCCCCCCCCTCTGGCGCGGGTGCGCTTTGCTTCAAGTTTGATCGAGTTTCGTCAATGTATCTTATAAACGGCACCGATAAAACTTAGAATTCGCAACACAGCGTGACACTAGTATTAGTCTGATAATCAAGACTAACCTTCTTTAGCAGTGAGTCGTTCCGGCTCATACCACAGAAAGCCGCACGTCAATGGTAGCAGTTATCTCCTGCAATGCCCAATCTCAATGTTTTTAGTTTCTGACTTGTGTATTCGAAGTTGAAAATATGACAACTCTTGGGTCAGTTATGATTGAAACTACATTTTAATGGTTATTAGACTCTTTTAACTGAATATCTACGATCTGGCACACGATGTTCGGCCCTAAGCCTAATGTTCGTTTCGGCTAGATTGAACTGTTGCACCTGTCGTACGCGGAAAATAAACGAGGGGGAAAGAAAATACTACCAAACTATCGAGGGACAAAATCTAGTGTTTGGTTAGCGGATAAGATCAACGCTGTTTTCTGCATAGGTATGACTAACGGCATTGCGAGTCACTACAATTGCCGTAACAGATCTGCAGCTACGCTAACAAGCTTTGCGGAAAAACATGTCTGATGGATGTGATATGAGGCAACCAGCAAAAAATAAGCAAACAATCACCTGTTAGTTTGGCGCGAGCACAAAGAGACGAAACACTGCGTATGTAAGCGACAAAATCAAAATACTGGCGACATGAAACAATTTTAAGATGAAGAAAAATAAATTCATCCCCGCCTTTCAGGTGTGTTGTATTGGGTAGCGGTGAGGCTCAGGATGTGTGATGTGTTGAGGTAGTGAGTACGATTCTGGCCCACCACTTTTTTTTCTTTTTGATTTTTTTTTCGCTGCGCGCGTTTTTTAGACCTAATTACGATGTGCGCATAACCTAAATTTTCAAAAACAGTTTAAAAGCCAGATTTCGGCCGAGCATGGGTGTCCCAGTGTGCAGCGCCAGCGTGCCTCGTGCAGCGTGACAGAGTCCTAGTGTCAGCGCTACACTGGTCCACTGCCACTGGCTTTTGCGATAGGGATGTGTTCGCATCTTGCCAATTTCAGTGTATTTCGTATCTTTGCCAGATGCCTAATGTATTTGGCTACTGGTTATTGCGTTTCGTGTCTTTGGATTAGCGTGTGAGATGAGAAAGCAGTCGCTCTAGTAATAATGTCACTTCTAGTGATGCTCTTACTTATGAATCGTCAACCTTTTTTTGTCTATTAAAAAAAGCTGCGCAATGTTGAAGTCTTAGACGATGCTAACTTTCTCATTGACTGTCGAGGTCAATTTTCGTGGCAGCGTTTTTAAATACGAGCTTTGTCGCAGAGAAGAAAATGAGGCTAGAAAATTCTTAGAGCTTTCTTTTAGCTGGGAGATGTTTTTCATTATAGAGATTAGGTGATAGACGCACAGACATCGTACCGAAACTTTTCAGTGTCACTAGCCCACCCTCTACCAAGAATGCTTGTGGAGAGATAAAATGATAACGTACATAAAATCATAAAATGATAACGTATGTCAGGGTGAAAAAAACACAGGGACGTTTTGGGATTCATACGGGGTCCATAAAACACAGAGACAACTCGGCACCCATACAGGTGTGATGGTATGCGTGCGAAAGCTCCTCAGTCCTCCAGTTTGTGTGCCGTGGTGATGGACAACAATGAGGACACTGGCGCGCACGCAAGAATGCGCCACGTGGTTAGCTTGGCAGGCGGGGAAGTAGAAGAAGAGCGGCGTGCAGACACGAGGCCAGGTGGAGAGGGTGGAGTCCCATGGATTTGGCAAGGTGGTGCTAGTGCGGGTAAAAGCAAGGGGCAGGCGGATCACCGGATCACCAGCGTCAGGGTCATGGTCTGCCCCGAGTGCCTGGTCGAGGTAAAGAGTTGGAGTGGCCTTCTTCGCTTGACCTCAAGCTTCGATGGTCCACGGAGCCAACGGTAAGCTACCACAGCCACCAGGCCCACCATTGAACGTTGGTCTGAGTGCTTAACTGTGGACCCTGGTCCGCGCGTCCAAGTAGAAGGCTGCCTGGCTTGTTGGGCCCTGTCTTCGGCACCTACTTTATCCATCATGCCTACATTTGAGCGTAGCCCTGCTCTTCGTAGGATCTCTGCAGTGCTGACATTCCCACGTTGCACCTTCTATGTAGACGAGCCCCACATAAGCTTCATGCATTTACCCGCGACACGCTCTTATGGTAGGACGCAGCGTGTGCGTTGCTTTTCGAGGTTTTTGCCGTGTTGTATTTCGTTGTGTTCCTGTGTAACAACCTTGTTGTGTGTCAACTTTTCTGTGTTATTTTCATACAGTGAGGCGAACAGAAAATAGCCTCGTCATTTTTATTAAGGGCATTGCCGTCCCCGACGATGCGTGCTCTCAACGCTCTATTTATTCAAGTAAACTTTATCACAACGTGTTCCTTGTTCACACTAAAAAACTGTACGGGTCCCGAACCCTCTCTGTGTTTCTTTTTAACCTTGCCTTAGGTCATCACCGCATGTACATCCTCATAATAATGCCTGAGCGGACGAACGTTTATTGCACTCTTCACTGCATATCAAACAGAAATATATTGGTGATGTATGTACATTTCTGGAGGTACCTCAAGGATGACTGGATTAAACTTCAACTTTCAGACCACATGGGCCTGCATAACCTCCCAAAATTAATGTTCATTTGTATTCAAGCGGTAATGTTGAACGTTTGTTTCATATGCTGAAGCGAAAAACTGTGTTTACCGACGTTGTGAAATTGGCTGGCTGACTGCGTGAACCTTAAGCCAGCGTCGGCCTTCGCATAGGTGTGAAGACCTATATATCGTTTTTGTTACTCAAAAAAGAAATGTGAAAAGGCTGTATTTATGAGAAGATTACGGCAATACGCACATGCCTGAGCACATCCGCAAATCTGTGGGTGGTAAGGTCGAGAACAATGTTATTTTCTCCTGCTTTGGCCACCTCTCGCAGAACACGACGAGGGTCCGCCTTTTCCTCAAGTGGCCGCAGTGAAACTATTGAAGGCTGGCCACCAGGCCTGTGCAGCTGCAGCAGCCCACGAAGCCGAACCAGTGCTGCAAGTAAAGGAAGGTGGTTCATAGCAATATTTTGTGTGCAGAGATGATTCTCAATACATAATTTGGCGTTTAAGAAGAGAAGTTGTACCTTCGCTCTATTATTGTGTTCCGCCTTCTTATGCAACAAAAACGATGGAATTATTGTGCTTACGTCTAATCAAAGTGAATATTCCCAGCTATAACATTGTAGCTTTTTCGTCTCCATTGTCAAGATGGAATTCTACAGTCGAAACTAGACCGCGGAAAATTCCGCAGACTTTTCACTTGCGATATTTTTCGAAAATTCTCAGTCCATAGGTTTCAATGCACTGTTAATGATGAAAAAACAGCCCCTTCTAAAACTTGATCAGCATGACGGAGCTTTCATTTTTTAATGGATTTTTTTACGACATGGCATTTCGCCGTCATAGCAATACATCTACGTGTTGTTTATGCAATGCGATTGGGATCTTCAAACGGCACATTTCGAAAAATATCACGCTGAAGAAAAACAATTCTAGCGTATATGTACACAGCTATACACTACTACAGAACTTCTTAGATCAATATATTCAAATGATTAAGAATATTACAACCAGGTGGGCGTTTACGCAAGACTTTTCAGTCGATGTTCATTGGAAGTCAGCTATTCCATTGGTGTTCGTTTGAGACTTTCAAGAAAGACTCAGTTGAATATGCCAGCTTTAGCTTCATTATCTTTTATGGTGTAATACTCAGCAAGAAAGTCGTCAAAGAGGTAATAATATTATTGTTGCTTTTTTTCGTTACAATATCAACCCAACACTAAGTGGCCCTTCCGAACCAACTGCTGACGCTCTCTCTCTCTTTATGTTATGTGCTGAGTACATACCGACAAGAATGATGGTGACTGATTTGTGGGGTTTCACGTCCCGGAACCACCATATGATTATGAGAGACGCCGTAGTGGAGGGCTCCAGAAATTTCGACCACCTGGGGTTCTTTAACGTGCACCCAAATCTGAGCACACAGGCCTACAACATTTCCGCCTCCTTCCGAAATGCAACCGCCGCAGCCAGGATTCGATACCGTGACCTGCGGGTCAGCAGCCGAGTACCTTAGCCACTAGACCACCGCGGCGGGGCTACCGACAAGAAAGAGCAGATAATGAATGTGCATACGTCTCCTCATTCATTGAATAAAAAAAAAATCCGCCATATACACGAAGTGAATGATGATGAGTGGGCGAAGCTCCGGAGGTAAACCTGGTAAACCATGAATCCTCTGTACATTTTGCCCACTCGATTTTATTACATCGCTCTCTCTAGCGTACGTCGCCGCACTAAATCGAACGATTGCCTTCAACCAATGACACGCGCCATATGTGACATCATTCCTATTTTATAAGATCTCGCGTCTTTCATCAACTACAAGTACCGCTTTCTAGTTTATAACATCTTGCATCTTTTCATCATCAGCTACAAGTACCACCATCTAGTAAACACTACAAGAACTAAACGAGAGGTGGCTACATACAGGAGACGGTACCGCCATCTAGTGAAAACTGCAAGAACTAAACTAGAGGTGGTTACATACAGGGGACGGTACCGCCATCTAGTGAACACTGCAAGAACTAAACTAGAGGTGGCTACATACAGGCTACAGGGGACGCACAGCCCACGCCCTAAGGAGCTTCGCCCCTAAAATTCCGCCATATCCACGAAGTGAATGATGATGAGTGGGCGAAGCTCCGGAGGTAAACCTGGTAAACCATGAATCCTCTGTACATTTTGCCCACTCGATTTTATTACATCGCTCTCTCTAGCGTACGTCGCCGCACTAAATCGAACGATTGCCTTCAACCAATGACACGCGCCATATGTGACATCATTCCTATTTTATAAGATCTCGCGTCTTTCATCAACTACAAGTACCGCTTTCTAGTTTATAACATCTTGCATCTTTTCATCATCAGCTACAAGTACCACCATCTAGTAAACACTACAAAAACTAAACGAGAGGTGGCTACATGCAGGAGACGGTACCGCCATCTAGTGAACACTGCAAGAACTAAACCAGAGGTGGCTACATACAGGGGACGGTACCGCCATCTAGTGAACACTGCAAGAACTAAACTAGAGGTGGCTACATACAGGCTACAGGGGACGCACAGCCCACGCCCTAAGGAGCGTCGCCCCTAAAAGTAAGGATGGTAAGAACTGCAATGCCTCTGTGTAATTCCGTATTGAGAGAAGACGTGTAAATACCGGGTTAGTGTGCTGATATCTAGGCACCATTTATTCGTAATCAAAAGTGCATTAACATGCAATTTTTGATAATACTACCCAAAGTGTAATGTGCCAGCGCCACAATATATTGAGAGACACCGGAAGTTTCGTCCAGAAGGTGTCCTTTAGCGTGCACTGACATCGGACAGCACACAGGTATTTAGCACTCAACCTCAACTGAAAGCCGCGCTTGATCCCAAGGTATACAACTGAGCACCCTAACCACTTCACCAGCGTGGCAGATACCACTTTTTACCAGATAGAGTGGTGTAAGATCAAGAATATCTGCATTTGGCACTGCTCTCAATGAAATGCATTGCTGGAATAACAAGAGCATGTCTGACAATATTTAAAGTAACACTTGAAGTAACCGCACTTCGTGCAATGATACTTGAGGTAACAGCAACGTTATGCTTACCATCTGGTCTTTCATAGATGAGAGTGAAATATTTCCAGCCTTGAGCCTTAACGAGGTCACACAGAGCACGACTAAGTTCATCAGCAGGCGGTGTCACGGTCAATGACAGTGTATCCATCGGCAAGGCATGCTCCTGTCCTTCTTGTCTGTGCAAGTACACGTGCGGGACCTGATGCCTGGCGCACGCATGGTGCACTAGTAGTGCAGTCTCCGCTTCCTGGGAACCAAGCACTGCCAAGACGCCCTGCTCCAGAAGGCCGCACACTGTTCCGAAAAATGAAACGTTTACGTAATCCACGTTATACTATAAACGAGTCGTGTACCAGAGAAAGCGGGCAAATACGGCAGTCCTATATAAGAAAAGAAAATTAGGGAAAAAGTAAGAATGGACTTTCTTTAAGGAAGTACGATCTTGGGCTTTTAGAAAATTTTCTGGAACATTAAGTGACAAAAGGTTGAATTTGGAAATTCCTTCAGTTCTTTGTGCGAACCTAATTTTGCACCATTTATGAATTATGTGCAATCCGACATCACGCTGTGTGACAGGTATTAGAGGTATTATTTATAGATTACACAGAGTATGGCACGAAGCAAACTCAGTGTCCACAAAAAACGAATTCCGAAAATTTCCGCTCGTCCCGCTAACGATCCAGCATGACAGAGAGAAAGCTTGTCGAGCAGCACGTATTCAGAGAGCACTGCATGTACCCGTTGAATCTTGTGCACACACCATGCATGCATTTGACACTCATCACTGCCCTTAATATCTACGGTAGTCCATAAAATTGAGCAACTTTGACACAGTGAAAACTACAGACTGCTAATCAGAACTGTTCATTGGCGGGTCTCTGTTATCGTTCAAATTGTGCTTGTCTGAGACAAAGTGGCGGGATCACCTGTCTTTGTTGGTGCTTCATTGGCGCCTCTCCAAAAACTAGAACCTTACCTCGTATTCGCTTTATTTTAGCACCCCCCTTCATCTCGTATAGATACGTGCCTAAAGGCCGGCGTTGTCGTTTCGCTATTCCTTCGCTGGCAGCACAGACGGATTTGTCCTTACATGGCTTTATTCTGAGGCGGCTAGTTGGTGCTTGCTAAAAATCATGATGTAGCATGGAAATAAAAAACAGACATACAAATTTTGTGTGGTACTGTATGCCCGTTTCGTCGTCTTGTGCTGCATCTTGAATATTAGCCCTTCGACGACGCGGGCGTTCACGGGCAGTACACTGGCGCCTTCCTCCGAATCCATGGTGGCAAATAATATCTTCAGTTATGATGCCGTGGCGCACTCTCTCGGGCTATTTTGCTATTTTGACTTGACCTGTAGCACTCCCTTCTCAATTGATTTTTTGGGTCGTTGGTTAGGTAATGGTCGGTAGAGCGCAGTCACATGCTTGACTTCAAGGGGCAAAAATGGCTGCGTCAAAAATTGTTAAATATTGTTGCTTCGGGGACGAGGTGACGCGTGCTGAAATCTCAGTCCCCGAGAGAAATTCACTAATGGGTCTTTGGTGGACGCCACATGGTTTCTCTTTCGGTACATTGAGCGTGCCGCCAAGCGATGGCATGGTACGGCAGGCCACTACGCTCAAGTGACACGCACTTCAGATTCATTTTGAAATTGCTTAGAATACATTTTGAAAATGCCTATTGTCTCTTAGATCTCATTATTATTGTGCCAAAACACGGAAAAACGAGGCCTTACGCATAGACTTCTTTCCCTTATTCATTAACGAGCGTCTCATACTGGCAGACTTGGTGCCTTAAGTTGTATACGAGGGACTATTGGTCAGGTGCCAGCTCGTAATTAGCTCACGTGCTACGTGATGCCACATAGGCACAAAAGAGTATGCTACACTCGCCGTCATGGCTACTGATGGCGCTGACTTACACTCTCACGTTTAAATTCACATATATACACAATGAAGTGGTGGAGACGATAGCCACAGTGGTAGCTCAGTGGTAGGGCATCGAATGCGTTAGTCAAAGGTCCCAGGTTCGGCTTCTGCCCATCGCAAGTTATCTTTTCACCCACTTTTCTTTCTTCACGTTTACATTACAATTTGGTCCAATAACTTTCCCTATACTTTTTTGGCATTATTATCTGTTAGCTCACAAAACCAAGCGTAATTGTGCGAGTGCTAGTTTTAATTCAATAAAATATGCGAGAACGCTAGTACTCCACCAGCCAGCACAATCACTTTCGCTATCTTGTCGAAACATAGCACGAACTTACTAGACAGAGTTTAGTTGCGCAAGATTTAGACAGATTCAGCAGATTTCGACAGGTTCACCAGCCGTACGGACGCAGCCTGCCATTGCAGATAGCTTGCAGGCTCCGACCGTACGGGTGCTGAGGACGCCCAGCTACATCTGTCTAAAAAAACGATTAAGCACCCGTTCGCACTCGACGTACCGAGGCAACACTCAGATAAATAATATATTCAGATATTAGGAAACTCTCGTTTCCTTCGTGCTTCATCACACGCATGAACGTTCCAACAGCTGCAAAAAGTGACGTCTCATCAGTGAGAATAATCAGTTACGTTCAATGACGAGGCATTCTGTAACAAATAACGAAGATTTTAGGATTGACGCGCCGTTTGCGTAGTGCTGATAGGAACCTGCAACTACATTGAGGGTTCTTCTGAAGCCGTCGATGATTGCTGTCGTTGGCCACTATAGCGATATTCAAGTCAACTCAAGATATTGCATAGGACAGAACCATCATCGTACATGCGCGCTTATCCTGTCTTCGAAGATTGATTGGGTAGGCTGACTTTTCGAAAGCTTTCCGAAGAGAAAGAACTTGCCAAGCCCGTCTAGAAAATGAGCCACTTTTGCAGTTTACTTCAAGGTTTTTGTTTCAGTCCATGCCAATCTTCAAAGTCGCTACCCCGAAAATCTTGAAACATGCTACCCCGAAAATCGACGATGCCCTTGACAGCCTCCAAGGTGCGGAGTTCTTCTCTTCTATTGACTTACGAAGCGGCTACTGGCAAGTTCCTATGGCGCCTCAAGATCAGCCTAAAACGGCCTTTGTCACACCTGATGGCCTTTACGAATTCCGCGTCATGCCTTTCGGTCTTTGCAATGCGCCCGCAACATTCGAGCGGATGATGGACAATCTTTTGCGTGGCCTGAAGTGGAAAACATGCCTGTGCTACTTAGATGACGTGGTTATATTTTCGCCAGATTTTCCCACGCATCTCTGCAGGCTAGATGAAGTACTATAGTGCCTAACTAACGCCGGCCTTCAGCTCAACCTGAAATAATGCCGCTTCGGTGCAAGTCAGCTCACGATCCTCGGCCATGTTATCTCTAAAGACGGTATTCTTCCTGACGCCGCCAAGCTTCAGGCAGTTGCAGAGTTCCCTAAACCCTCATCTCTGAAGCATCTGCGAAGCTTCCTTGGCCTCTGCTCATATTTACGCCGCTTCATTCGGAATTTTGCGATGATCACCGCCCCCTTGACTGAACTTTTACGGAATGACTCGAAAAGTTACACTTGGTCACCCGCCTGTGATGATGCCTTCTAAAAGTTGCGCCACCTGTTAACCTCACAGCCAATCTTGCGTCACTTCGACCCGACTGCTCCAATTGAGGTGCACACCGATGCAAGCGGTGTTGGACTCGGCGCCGTTCTCGCGCAGCGCGAATTGGGATTCCAGGAGTACGTAGTCGCTTACGCAAGCCGTACCCTCACCAAAGCGGAGAAGGATTATTCTGTAACAGAGAAAGAGTGTCTGGCAATTATTTGGGCTCTAGGTAAATTTAGACCGTACTTATATGGTAACCCTTTCGACGTAGTCACCAATCACCATGCACTTTGTTGGTTATCCACGTTGAAGGACCCCTCCGGCCGTTTAGCTCGCTGGGCTTTGCGGTTGCAAGAGTTTGACATGCGCGTCTAGAGGTCTGGCCGACGTCACACTGATGCCGATGCGCTATCGCATCCACTTGTATCATCGGAAAGCTCTGCTTGTCTATCTGCCGTGGACGAAACGGTTGCGTTTCCAGCAAACTGCGACATGGCGTCTGAGCAACGTAAGAATGACTGGATCAACGCTCTTCGGCGATTACTATCAGACCCATCGACTTCTCCATCTTCTCGAACATTGTGCCGTCAAGCGGTTCACTTTGAGATCCGCGATAACCTCTTTTACCGCAGGAATTACAAGTCTGACGGCCGAAAGTGGTTACTGGTCATACCTCGCCATCATCGTGCTGCAATATATTCAGCTTTCCACGCTGACCCTCAGTGCGCACATGCGGGCATCTTCAAAACATACGCTCGGCATTCCTCCCGGTTTTATTGGCGAGGCATGTACACCTTTCTGCGCAAGTACATCCAGTCATGCCCGCAGTGCCAACGACGGAAAGCTCTGCCTCATCACAACTCTGGTCCGATCCAGCCAATCCCTTGCCCAGCCAGGCCTTTCGACCGTATTGGAATCGATCTGTACGGACCTCTTCCATTCACGGCTTCCGGAAACCTTTGGATCGTTGTCGCTGTTGACTACTTGACGCAATACGCAGAAACAGCCGCTTTGCCTGCTGCCAGAGCACGCGACGTATCATCTTTTCTCCTGCGGAACTTCATTCTCCGTCATGGCGTACCGCGTGAACTTCTCAGCGACAGAGGACGTGTGTTCCTCTCTGAAGTCGTCAACGCACTCCTTGACGAATGCCCTATCATTCACCGGACTACCACCGCCTCCCATTCCCAAACGAATGGCTTGACGGAAAGATTCAACCGTACCCTTGGCGACATGATATCTAAATATGTTGCCTCAGACCACTCCGATTGGGACCTCATTCTGCCTTTTGTGACAAACGCCTACAACACTGCTCCACAGGCGACTACGGGCTTTTCGCCATTTTTCCTGTTATATTATGGCCGAGACCCTTCCACCACACTAGATACCATTCTGCCCTACCACCCCGATTCCTCCGAGTCTACGCCCATCTCTGAAGCTGCCCGCCGCGCCGAGGAATGCCGTAAGCTCGCCCAGTCATTCACAACCATCGACCAATGGAGACAAAAATCTCGGCGTGACGATAACCACCCATACCCTAACTTCGTTCCGGACACCCTTGTGTGGCTTTGGGTTCCAGCTGTCCCTACAGGTCTTTCTTCGAAACTTGTTTCAGAATACCAGGGACCCTACTGCGTTGTCTCGCAGACTTCACTTGTTAATTACATCATCGAACCCGTGACGCCATCCACAGGCCAGCGCTTTCGGGGTCGTGAAACTGTTCACGTACAGCGGTTGAAACCATATTACGATCCGCTTGTACTCTGTTCTCGGTGAGTTGCCAGGATGGCTCTTTTTCTGACAGGGAGGATATGTAGTGAAGAGGAATGCCCACTACCCAAGCGACATCGACAAGTTCGCGCGAGGCGCGAGCTGGGACTGCCTGGTTGCTGCTGCGACGACGCCCGTACATTCGGCCAGCTCTTGCTGCTTCTGTCCTGACGTTGCTACCTCTTATCGTCTTGCATTTACATTATATATTATCCAATTTTTTCCTTTCTACTCTTTCCTGACTCTCATTTTTACGTTTATTTGTTGTTGTTGTTTTTCCCTCTGACGTTAGGCTCGAATGTCTGTTGCACATCTGCCAAGTCAAAGCTCTCGACAGAAGACTCGCACTCTTTATCATCTGAGGCTTCTGCATTAAAGCAAGCCACGCATCTTCAGATGGCACGGCGCATCTCTCAAAGCCACCTCTCACACGTGTCACTCTGGCGCGAAAACTAGGGATACAATGGGGCGTATATATGAGGTTCTTCAGTGGCGATACTTTTTTTCTACCACCACTTTCTACTTCTGATCGTAACTTGCAAAAATATATTCTAGGGCATCGTGTCCAAAGTCATCTTTTGGGCGTTCCATACTGGCAAATCCAATAACTGCCACCAATTGTAACGGCTGGTCAACACACAATAAATGTACACTTGAGACACTTTTTTAATGTGGAAGCCAAAAACACCAGCCTTGATGATGATAATGATGCCTCAAGAATGGGTCATACCCAATCAGGGTATGACCCATTATGACCTTTACCAATCAGGGGGATTGATAAAGTGTTGGCTGTGTGCATTGTTAGGCCTTTTAAGTAATAAGTATTCCTACCATAAAGAAGAAAGAACATACTTGAACAGAAAATGAGTCCAATAAATGTTTTCGCTAATCAGACCATTGTAGTCTATATCTTGAATACCTATACATAGATATATAAAGCTATGATGAATGGCAGACGTGACCTGGCTCATATATATATATATATATATATATATATATATATATATATATATATATATATATATATATATATATATACGCACCAACCACCTTTTCACAATACCGTCGCTATGGCCCTGCCAACCACCTCCTGATGTCATGGCCAATAGTGCGCAGCTAGCGTAAACACGGAGCACGTTAGAACAGATGAAGACGACTCTCGCTGTGCGTCGAATGTTCAGTGAGATCGGCTGGGCCTTTTCAGTAATTTTGTTCGGCGAGACCGCGTAAGAAAAGTGCGGGGTGTTTTAATAAGCCGCATTCGCTGAGCCACTGTTTGTTGCAGTTCGTATGTTTCAGTTTTTGTATTACGTTACACATTAGACACATATTTGTCGGCAAATGATTCTTAGGACGTTCTGTACAGGCACATTGCACGTTTATTAAATCAGTGAACCTATTTTCAGGGTCCCTTTAACGCAAGAAGAAATGGTCGTCTTTTTAATAAATCGCGAAAATTGTGAAAGTTTACTTCCGTGTGCTAAAGTGTTTTTAGGATTTTCAAATAAGACGTTTCGCTCAATGCGAAAGAAAAACGCATTACATTCCTATTAAGAGCAACATCCCGCTCACAAGGTACACAGCCTCAGAACATTATTGAAATAAAATATCGCAGCATATACTCGAAGTGAATGATGATAAGTGGGGCGAAGCGCTGGAGCGTTCCATCGCTAAACTCTGAATCATCCACGCATATCGCCCACTACATCATCAAAGACGTGACAAACACTGTATATGTTTATACAAGAAATTTTATTCTTCCTAACTGGTGGCTATACCTCGCTTCCGTTCCCTCTTCATTATAACGGCTTTATGACCGGTGGAGTGGTGGATCGATAATAGGGCGTAGTGGATTGTTTGCAAGGACAAAGTAATGGTCAGTTTGAAAAGATGACAATAGGCGGTCACGTACAAACAAGGAATGGACACAGTGGAACAATTTCTGGTTGTTCGATGCGCACCTGGATACAAGTACACGACCATCTTGCATTTCATATTGACTTACAGTATTGAACAGTATTTGCTTTGTGGTTGGTGAAGTGGTGGATCGGTGATGGGCCGTATAGGGGGATGTTTCCAAGGACGAAGCAGTGGGCAGGTAACAAAGGTGGAACTGTAGACAGGTGGTCTCGTACATACATACATACATACATACATACATACATACATACATACATACATACATACATACATACATACATACATACATACATACATACATACATACATACATACATACATACATACATACATACATACATTACATACATACATACATACATACATACATACATACATACATACATACATACATACATACATACATACATACATACATACATACATACATACATAAGAGGAATGGACAGACACACGCCTTTAGGAGCTTCGCCCCTAAAAAGTTGCTCTGATGCTGCTGGTCATGCAAGTAGGGTCGGCAATAATGTGAAGAATTGTGTGATTTACTTGCTGCATTACTTTGAATTTGATACCATGCATCCTCCTCTCGCTCTTACCCCTAGCCAAGTGCAAGACGCATTGGACGACTTTCGGCTCTCTCGTAGGAGATTAGCTAGTACTCTGAATCGTAAACGTCTTTTTGTAAACACGTATTTCTTCTTTAGCCCTTTGTATCCTGACGTCCACATTTGTGCACAAAACATATCATTGTAGCGGGATCAATATTTCCAACGCATTCTTCAAATAATCAATTTGAAATTGTGGTATTGCTTCAGACTTTCATAAAAAGGTAATATTCTGTGAACAAAGAGGAGAACGTGCGCATACCAAAATGACGTTTTTGTAGTCGCTTCTAAACGCTAAGTCTACATTTTGTTGATAAGTTCACTTTAACATCATCAGACTTTTTTTAATTATCGGCTTCACTCGAGAAAAGAAAGAGCTCATTTTGATTTTCTGTGAGACCTATCGCACCACGAACCATCAACGTTTTGTAAAACAAGTTGACGCTGTGGTGACAACGTTTGTCTACGCCGGGCATACGAAATTCTAGCAAGAAGCTCTAGAACGCCGAATGGTACTTGCACTGACTTCGTTGCTGAGCAACCCTGCACAAATCAATACGTGTATTTTAACAAATAAATTTTGTACAAGGTATACTTTTAATTTGATGATAAACGAAAATAAATTTGATCTGGAACAGACCCTTGTGGTTCTAGGCTCACATGGGAGAGGTATCTGAGACGCAACGCAATCTGAACGAGACGGCACACGCCAAGGCGCACGAGTTCGCGAACCGTGATGGTGACCATTTTCCATAGGGAAATACCAAAGACCACTTGGCGAGCGGTAATGAAATTACCAAGGCCTTCTACCTGTGTTGGCAAACCTTTCCTCCGCCCAGCGACAAGCTGAGCAGGACGCTGGGAGTGGCCTTACGACTACTGCAGACGCACACGTGCCCCAACCTCTCACTGCGTAACAAACTCTACCCTAATACGTGCCGGCAGATATATGCAACGTTTCCCGCATTGAGGCTGCCACATTACAAATGTTCTGTAGGAATGTGTAAAAAAGTGCAAGATCCGTTATCCGGAACCCTTTCGTCACCGTGGGCCACTTTGCAGCCCCAGCTTCGGCGACCAACTTTGGGCCGTCGAGAAAGCACGCGGGATGGCAGTGAGGCAAGGCCTCGACGTTCGCACGTCGGGGACATGAGGCCCGTTAGGCGAAAGCTCGGCTGCACCGACAGCAACGTTGACACTGATAAGCAAAACCGCATTGAAGGAAAGATGCTGGCAAGCAAAGGGGCCTGAAATGACGATAATCATGGTGATCAGGAAAGCGCTGAACATGAGGAAAATAATGTGGCGATAATGAAGGATCACGAAAATGCTCAATCAGAGCCGTCAGCAAGTGGTCACACACACAAGTATGACAATGTTGCTGATGATAATAATAATAAAGACGAGTTAGTTACACACCTGATGAAGGAATGAATACGAGGGAAAGGAAAGGCAGGGATGTATATGGTGGTGATAAAAGTAACTAATGTGTTGAAAATGGGTTGCCGGCAGGTGAAATTTCCATCAAAAACGAAGAAGAATAATACACCTAGCGCGACTGGTATTCCCAACATCCCCATTGTTGACACTTGCTTTTCTTTCTAAAACTAAAGCTAAGCTTTCCAGATCTCAGGTTCATTCCGACTTTCACAGGTAGTGTTACTACATATGCGCAAAAGATGTTTACCTGCACAAATAGGTAGGCATTTCGAAACTGAAGGGTGAAAAATGCCTGCCGAAAAATTTGACTGAATTTTCCTATGAGCAGGTCTAAAGCGGCGAAAAGCGGGATCACCGTATGATTTTTAGATAGAGCGCTGGTCTTTGCAAGCCATTGGAGGCGTTTTTTTTTAGCATCATGCAACGCCACAAATTTTGTGTTCTTTTCGGCCCTGTTATGTTTGTGTAAAGTATTTTGTTATAATAAAAATAATACTTCTACTACTGCTACTACTACTACTACTAATAATAATGATAATGATACACTTCCTTATATTATTAGTATTATTATTGTAATACTTCATTGTGCAGATTCCTAATAAATACATAGAAATTGGCCTGTCTATGTCTCGAGGACTTTTGCGACTAGGCTTGGCAGAGCCGGTTACAGCGATGTGGATTCAGGGTGACAAAAAAATATTTTTGCTTTTTTTGCCAACGAACTTAGTAATGATCGACACCATTGCTTTATTACAGGGAGTAAATAAAAAAAGAAAAAGAAGGGATACAGAGCATATGCGACATAAAAGGTAGGATCCAGAACATATGTGACACAAATTACGCCTAAGTATTTCAATGTCTCAACATTTTCTACTGCAAAGCATTTGCATAGTTTGCAAAGCTCGGTGTGAAGAAAAGGTGGTATATACATTTTTTGTGTTTTAGAGGGCTTCTAAAGCAGATCAGTTCGGTGTTCTTTCCGTTTACAATTAAGCAGTTTTCTTCAAAGCACAGCATTGCAATATGAATTGCACTCTAAAGTGCATTAATTGCTTCTTCATAACCTATGGGACGTGTTAATAGCACCGTATCATCTGCATACTCGTACACATTGGCTTTGTAAATTTCTGAGGGAAAGTAATTCATAAAAAAATATAATAACAACGGTGACAACACCCATCCTTGTGACACACCAGCTCTAATTTATTTTTTATGTTTAATTACTTCCCTACATTCCTTGACCACCTGTGACCTGTCTAGTAGCCAATTATAAAGAAAATCATGAAAAGACCTTTCATAGCTCAAACGAAATGGTTTTTCTAACAAAATGGTATTTTTCCCAGTTTCGAACGCTCTTTCCAAATCTAAAAACAGAACACAACTGAACAGGCTTTTGTCTACAGTCGAATATATTTCTTCGCTAAACACTTCTAATAATGTTATAGCACTGCGACTATATACCAACGAAACCAAAATGCCGGGTTGTTAGTGATGAAAGTTAAGGTAAGAACAACGTCATACATTGAAAAAAAGATGTTGATATCTGGAAGAGAGGATAGGTAACGAAGAAATCGGCCAGTAATTTTCTATATCATTTTTTCTGCTCTTAACAATAGCTTAATTATTGTCGTTTTCATTTCCTCTGGAATTGGTGTACTGGTTAAAAGTCCATTCAACATGAAGAGAAGCATTTCTGCCAATGCTTAAAAATCCCGCCAAAGCGCGGCCACAGCTACCCCATCAATTCCGGGTAGTTTTTTGGACGAAAGTTGGAAATTATTCTCTAAATGTTTTCCTTCGAGAGCATGGGCACATAAACAGATGAAGAAACAGATTGTTTAAGCTTGCACGTGTGTTTATGGGTATGTTTATTTTCAGCAAAACGCGCAAAAAAGCGAATAAACTGGAAACGGATTGAGTAAATCAGTGGGCGTGATATTTTTTATAATAACTATCAAATAATAATAATAATAATAAATGATAATAATAATTATCAAACCCCGCGTCTTTGCCAGACTTTCGTATTCTTGGTTGAATCGTTCCAAAAGATACCGCTTTTTCGATGACCTAAAGAGAGCGACATCCCTATTCCTCGCAATTTTATATTTACTTTTTTAATCCTGATTTTCCGGTGCTCGCTTGCTGCGTTTCCGTAGCCATTCTCAATATAAATGGCGCTTATAATAATAATAATAATAATAATAATAATAATAATAGTTGTAGCAGTAGTATTACCTCAATATATAAAAATAAGTACATACATACATACATACATACATACATACATACATACATACATACAGATAGATAGATAGATAGATAGATAGATAGATAGATAGATAGATAGATAGATAGATAGATAGATAGATAGATAGATAGGTAGATAGAGTGAGTGAGTGGCAGTCCTCAAGCTTTTTCTGGGTACCTAAGTCACACTAGCTCGAAAAATTTAAGGTCACAACTTTTTCTCTTAGAGAGGCTTCTACGCGAAGAGTGACATGTGTGGTGTTCTTTGCGTTCCCCCTTCTCGTACTCTTTCCGTACGCAATAAATCCTCACCATTTAAGCCCCACCTTTACACACTCTCTTCAGTTCGCTCAAAACAAAAAGCATTCTTTCTATTCGTCGCGTGCACCTAACGCGTTGGAAAACGTGCGCTTACTGGTTCACGCGTTAACTATCCTTTTACAGCACTACGTTATGATTCAACGTTAAGTCTCTTTCTTTGTAATAGTGCCACGCAGCGCCCCCGGTAGTAATCTAGTTCTACATTTTTTGTCTATTTTTCAATCTTCGCAGAGCGAAGCCGAAGCTTTGAAGTTTTGCGTTGCTCAAAGTACCTTCGGCGCCACTCCACCGTGCAGCTTTTCCCTACTTCATTGGCAAGTTGGCCGTGGTGAAAGAAATAAAAAAATGAGTTATCTAAAACAACAAGATGCACGAAAACAGAGTGAATGATCTGAAGCACCGTTTTCACGCCGCCCGCGCGAATGACCCGACTTTTTTTTCTGGCTCCTCGTTGACCCGAGTGTCTTTCACCTCGCTTGATGGAGAGGCGCAGTGGAGAACCTAAATTACAGACCCCCCAGAAACAGGGCTAGCAAGACAAACAAAACTTCGGGCTGAAGTTCGGCCTGTCGACAAAAAACATTTGGCTATACATACCGACAACCGGCCTCGCAAAAAGTCGCCACAGACAACAATGGGGCCGTACCGGCTTCTGATTTATTTCTCCCTGCCCACCTACAAATATATTTACTGTTGTACAAAGGTGAAAGCGCTGCAAGATTTGTTTACAGCTTGTGAGTACGTTAGGAAGGAAGGAAGAATTGCTGTCATGGCAGTGAAGTTGATTTCAACGTAGACTTTCGTTTATCGCATGGAAACAGTGAGCCCTCAGGACTAAATCTATTATAGTAGCCAGTACGATCTCAGACACTATATAAAACTCAAATTTTCTAATATCTGCATAAGCGCAGTCTCTGCAACTGTGCTCATTTACTACCACTTTTCATTCAAAAGTTTTGCTTCCATGAAATCAAACAGAGCAAAGCAAGCAGTGCACATAGTGATGAGTACGATATGTAGCACTACTGCAATATACACGGGAGTGTACTTTGACAATTCTCAAATACAAATTGAAATATGGTTTAAATATATATGGAAAGCCTCTAACGCGATGAAGGAAAGAATATTGTACTTAACATTGAGGTACTCGGAGCATTGAAATATGTTGCTTTATAACTTTTACTGGAGGCCTCAGAACTGAGGCATTTATGTAGTCTATTTCTCCGAACGCGATGTGGCAGTATCACTCGCAGTTCAATAAATGTTTTAAAGCCACAATAGAGGGAAACACACACTTCGCTTAGAATAATAAACTGTAATCTGAGAACTGTCATGTTACAAGTATCACTATCATAAATCCTTTAGTAACGGAAAAAATTAACGTTCAAGTTTCGTTTATAAATCTTGCGCGGAAATCTCCGTCTTAAACTCACCTCACGAACCAGGTGGGTTTAAGACGGAGAACTCACCAAAGGTGTCTTAAACTCGCCTCAGCTAACAAGCCCTAGTTAATAAAATTAGGCCTTTATATACAAGGCCCTGCTTTTTGAACGAGGTTTAACCAACAGAAGGGAGGGGGGCAGTGGACACTTAACACGGTAATTCCAAAAAGCGCGTTTCATTAACTAAATGTGATGCGTTTCTGGTGGCTATTTAGCGTCAAGATTCGAGCGGCATATCGACGATGATCTGTAGAGTGACCCGAATACGGACGCAAATTTTTAAATTACATTTTTTTCGTGGTCATCTTTCAATACATGGCTATGCATGAGTTAATTCAAGAAAAAAAAAGCTTCGGACAAGTCCACCCATGCAAAGCATGGCAGCTTACCCATGCAAAGGGCTACTTCGGCAGCTTACCCATGCAAAGGGCTACTATCGGAAAATAAGCCAGCAAATATTGCGACAACCACTCAACAATAACACATTTCATTTCTTGTAAAGCCTCGGGTCACTACAAAATAGGCCGTGGGTTTCAAACCCTGCATTATAGAGTGCGAAATTTGACCATCACCGTCCCGCGATGGCGGCATCTTGCAACCCGCTTTATCGAGTACGAGTAAAAACAAAATCGCCATCAGGAGTAGGTGACCCAGGTTGAGAATTTCGTGGTGTCATTATGACGTCATCGTGGTCTCACATTGACGTCAGACCACGCAACGCGAAATTAAGACGTCATCATATCGCATGATAGCTTGATCTAGGTGGTCCAATCACGGAAGCAATGCAAAACTAGGAGGGGTGCCTTTAATCTCGGAGGCAATGTAAAGGTACATTAGGTTTAAAGGGATTTCTAAGGGTGGCTGGGCAGTATAAATGCACAGGAGGAGAGCAAAAGGAAGATAGGTTGCACGTTGCAGTCGTGTTAAGTGAATGTATTTAAGTACACTTAGGTCTTGTGTATCATGTGAGATCAACTTGAGGTGATATTCATAGGTGACCGTAAAATATTGTCGGGTGTAGAATACTGTCAGCATCTATGACACATTATCTGCATTCAACAAACATGACCATGCAGACGAATTCTAGACAACTCGACAGTGAATCCGTTGCAGAAACAATCAGCCAAACTCCCCGCTAAACTCAGATCACCTTGGTGCCCTCGTAGATATAACATCAACGCTTTTCCTTCACTTATGTTGTCGCATCCTCAACCTCTTGCTGAAAAATTTGTAAGTCTCAATTTTGATGCTCAACGTTAGCAATCGTGATCTACTTCATGTTTAAATTCGCAATTCGGACTTCTCACACATCCGTTAAGTAGGTCCACGCCTAAGCTTATGAGACTTCTCACCTTTCTTGGAAGAGCGGAAAATGTCCTCTGGCTCTAGTCTCACGCCCGCCAGACTCAAGTGCGGGGTCCTCGGCCGAGCTTGAGTGCTTTCTCCATGTTGGCGCAGTTCTTCTCCGACGTCACTTGCATTTATATTGGCCCGGTCCAGTGCTTGTGAAAGCTGCTTAGCTTCTTCCGATGACCACGACTGGTCGTACACGACACCTGAAAAACCGCGAGCGCAGTGTCTAAAGTAACACTATGGCCACAAGCCCATACCTCTAAATTGTGGCGTAACTATGCCGCATTTATATTGTATTTAAAATCTAAACAAACGCATCTAAACAACAGAGAGGTATAGCCAAATGTAAAGGAAGAACAGGAAGGTTAGTCATGTCACACTGGAGTTCCTTCCCTACTGAGGAAGTAGGTATTAACAATATTACCAGAACTTACCTTGCCAAACATCTGACAAAACTATTAGACACGCCGTAGTGAAGGGCACTGTCAATTTCAATCACATGGTGTTGTTTAGCGTGCATTGACAGCGAACAGCACACGGAACTATTGCACTTCACCTCCACCTAAATGCAGCCGCCAAAGCAGGGATCAAAGCCGCGAGATTCGGCTCAGAATCTAATCACCACACCAGTAGTCTACTACGGCAGGCTAGAGTCAAGGTACAAGAATAAAACAAGTGTAAAGAAATTTACACCATCTCCCGCTAAAAGGAACCATGTGTAGATACAAAGCAGCGGGTGCTAACGCTTACACTGGCGGCGACGTTCACGCTGCGGTGTTGTGCAGAAGAGAAACCTGAGAAGGCACAAAGAAGGCAGTAATGGACTGGTGTTTTCTACAAATGCATGCTAATCGCTACTAATGAAAATGAGAGACAAAAAGATGCGATTGGACACAGAAACCCACAGCTCGCTTTTAGTTAACGTGGACGGTACGAATTTTATTGTAAAACAACGCACATACGAAATACTGCCCTTCGGGGTCAAGATCCAGTCCCTATATATCTGGGGTAGCCAATGTACGATTGTGCAACGCGAGCTGTCAATTTTTTCAGACAAGAAGCGCGCTAGCACACGCTTCCTTCGTCGGCGTTGCCTGCGAAAGAAGGTGAGCGTAGGAGAGGAGAGGAGACGCGCATGCTCATTGGGGGTGTGGACGGCACGGGGAGAGTTTTCTTTTAGCCCGAGAACAAACACTGGTGGCGTGGCAGTCGGGGTGAAGTGATGTCACGACAAGAGCTCATTTCCTCGGCGACCGAGTATCGCCTTTTTCTGCGCCCACTGCGCGCGAATATATACGTGATATGTACAGCAGTCATGATTGCTCATTGTTGAGGTGCAAGTCTCCCAAAGTAAAAGACAGCTGTTTACGCCACTAGCAAAATTTAAGTGAGCTGTTGCGATAATCTGATGGGCAAACTTACCTCCAAATGGAAGATTCACTGTGAAAATGGTGGTGCATGACAGTAACGCATTCTTTGTTTTCACCGCTTACGCCTATAAATCAGTTCTTAACGGCTTTATGCTAGTTACCACAACTTTCTTTACATCTTGGAGTACAGTCCAGACTTATAACTTGTGTCCCAAAAAATTACCGATAGAATTATGTTCTTTTAAATTCACTAAATACATCGCAGTTTTACGCAGATTATGTGGGCGATTTCACAAAGTAGCGCTTTCTGCCAAAAGAGACGTTACATTAATTTACAAAAAAATCTTTCAATATGTCCAAATTGTTCAACAATATCATGCGGTCCCATACAAAACGCTCAAAAAATGCTTCTATGGTTTCTGTATATACTTTATACGTAAATATTTCTTCCAAGAAGCTAGTCACCTGCAATTATGTAGCCGCATATTCCGATTCGCAGGAACTGTTGCTCCAATCAAACGCCGCGTCACAAGCGGTAATGTTTAATTTGCATGGGAGAACTATTCATAGTGATTCACCGACGTAGACCGCGTAATAATTAAACATTATTTGCCAAATTGTGTCAGTGTCTGCTCTACCACCTGATATCCACGTACAGTTCCATGAAACTTGGAGATAATCAACTGCAAGTAAAAATAATTTACGAGTGGGATGTTTAAACAAGTATACTTACCAGAGTAACAGCTGCAGCGCTGTGGCTACGATGCTGCATGAAGCTGGCGCAATTAACCTCAACTAGTTTTTGTGAGATGAAGCCCCGAAATTACTTCAAAGGAAACGTGGAATCGAAATACGCGAGAAGTTAGAGAGTATTCTACGGTCGTGCAGAGAACATCTTAAGCTAAAGCACTTCAGAATACGTTTCCACCACGATAGACTTAAGGTTGTATGAAATCCCTGCTGTTAATAAAAACTGGTGGTACCGGCTGTTCTTTTGTTTAATTGTCTTTCATGTCGTTATTTTGTGAACTCTGAATCGGGTGAAGCGGGTGGAAGGCGCGAGTTCAGCGTTTGGCTCAGCGCCCCTAGCCACACGCTCAGCGATGTCACATGTTGTACCACACTCAGATAGCGTGCCAATTATGAATACGGAAAAAAATCAGACTTCTTATGCAGCCAGTTAAGACTCTTTTTACTCAGTATTTCACCATGCAAACAAATGCAACCGACAAAATAGACTTATGAAACTTTCGAAGTTAATCAATAGGCGTCAGGTAGCCGACAAGAGAAGGCATAACATGGAGAGAATTGAGCAGGCTGTAAGAAGCAGCAGAAACCTGAACATTGCGAGGGCAAGCTTTTGTGTGGGCAAAAATCAGATGTATGCATAAGGGACAACGATGACAACGTCATCACCAACATAGATATGATAAGTGAGGTGGACTACAAATTTTACAGTGAGCTGTACAGAAGCCAAAACAACCACGTTGATATCACAAAAAGCGATAATAGCGCAGAAGAATTCGACATCGTACCAGTCACGACTGGGGAAGTAACTAAATCCCTAGGAAGAATTCAAAGAGGCAAAGCGCTGGTGATGACAAAGTAACAACGGGCCTGCTGAAAGATGGCAGAGAATTTGTGTTAGAAAAACTGTCCACCTTATATACGAAGTGTCTCAACACGGGAAGGGTACTAGAACCTTGAAAGAAGCCCGACATCATGTTAATCTATAAGAAAGAAGACGTCAAGGACTTGAAAAAATACAGGCCAATTAGCTTACTATCCATTCTGTAAAAACTATTTACAAAAATAATAGCTAATAGAATCAAGGCTATATTAGACTTTAGTTAACCCAAGGAGCAAGCACGGTTTCGTACAGGCTACTCCGTATAGACCATATTTATACTATCAATCAGGTAGTAGAGAAAAGCACGGAATACAACCAATCCCTATACATATAGCCTTCATAGATTACGAGAAGGCGTTTGACTCAGTCGAGACATCAGCAGTTATGCAGACATGACGGTATCACGCCATCGACG
Source organism: Rhipicephalus microplus (assembly GCF_013339725.1). Classification (NCBI taxonomy): domain Eukaryota; kingdom Metazoa; phylum Arthropoda; class Arachnida; order Ixodida; family Ixodidae; genus Rhipicephalus; species Rhipicephalus microplus. The sequence goes on from NW_023613547.1 coordinate 31,987, forward strand.
AACTATACGTAACCATTCTGGAAGGAATATACGGTGGCTCCACAGTCATCATTGTTTTTGATAAGAAAAAACACCGAATCACAATAAAGAAAGGTGTAAAGCAGGGAGACGTGATCTCTGCATCGCTATCTACAGCGTACCGATAGGAGGTTTTCAGGGCCCTAGATTGGGAAGAGTTTGCGAGAAATGTTAATGGAGGGCATCTTAGTGACCTGCGATTTGCTGATAACATTGTCTTTATGAGTAACTCGGGGCACGAATTACAGCGCATGATCACTTAAGTGGACACGGAAAGCAGAAGTGTAGGTCTGAAAAGTAGTATGCAAAAAACTAAAATAATGCGCAACAACTTTCGGCAGAAAACACCGCTTTGCGATAAGTGGAAAGATGCTGGAACCTGTAAAATAATATGTCTACTTATGACAGGTAGGAACTACGGAGCCAAACCATCAGGGTTAAATAACTAGAAGAATAAGGATGAGGTGAATCACATTCTGTGAGCATTCTTAAATCATGAAGGGTAATCTGCCACTAAACCTCAAGAGGAATGCATATGACAGCTGCATCTTGCCGGTATTTAGCTACAGATAGGAAGCCTGGAGTCTTACGAGTTTGTTTCAGCTTAAATTCAGAATGATGCAACGAGCGATGGATAGCACAATGATAGGTGCGGCTTTAAGAGTCAAAAAGTTAGTAAAGTGAGTCAGGGAAAAAAACATGGGGTTAAGGATGTCATAGTCAAAATCAAAAAGAAGAAATGGACGTGAGGTCGGCAAGTAGCACAAAGCAGAATAACCACTGGTGATTAAGGGTAACTGACTTCATTCCCAAAAAAGGGAAACGCACGAAAGGGAGACATAATGTTAGGTGGGCCGACGAGATTTTAATGTTCGCAGGTATAACGTGGCAGCATAAAGCACAAGACCAGGTCGATAGGTGGATCATAGAAGAGGCCTTTCCCTGCAGTGGGTGTAGTCAGATTGATGTTGAAGATGACGATGATAACTCAATATATCTGTTAACTAATGGTTCAGTTTTCTGTTCACTGCACATTCACCTACTGGAATTCTTACTTAATCATAACCAGGAGTAATAACACTGGTCATCTAAGAAATCTTTTTTATTCCTGACTCTTTGGAAATTCTCAGTCTCGTACATATCCTGAAAAACTTCGACTGGTCTTTCATCTTCAGTCACTGGAATTCCTTGTGGCTGCTTCTCTACCGAAGCGACTTTCATTGCATTGCCAAGCGATTTCAGCTTTCGCAAATCGATCATCAACTCGCAGCGTCATAGCCAAGACAACAGTTGCTCATATAAGAGTATAAATCGCTGCTTTCGTAACTAGGACCGGGAGGAGCTCATTAGTAGACCGGACGATAGTAGGGGGCTTACTGAAGGTATGGGGAGCATACCAGTGGACTAAGGTGAACATACCAGTGGACTAAGGTGATCCAATGAATCGTGGTACGGCAAACGTACTAAAACATGCATTGAAGCGGCGAAAGCTAACCCTTGAACAAGCCCGATTCACTTGAATAAAATATATAGCTATTTTTCCAAAAGGGTAACATAGTCACAGACACACGAAGATATGTTCATTCTGCGTCGCACTGTGCTTAAAGAATGCAGAGCGTTTCAGTAATGAACAAATGGTATGGACCGTCACAGTTGAAAGCTGGTCGTCTGTCTTCATTTCCTTCCCGCTCATGTGATTATTTGTCGTCACTTGTTTTTTACACATGTGTCGCAAATTCCGGTGCCAACTGTTGTTTCGGAACTGCCTATGACCATGACAAATGTTCGTTTTCCCCCTGAGGATTGGAACTTTTCCGAAATGCACTTCACCAATCGTAAATGCTTTATCATGCATCCCCTGTGGAGTGTTCACTTTCACATGTTTCATTTACGAAGAGAAATACAAATCTGGAGCATATATGGTCCATTAAGCAATTCACCCACATAATTACTTGATCACAGGCAACTCAATAATTGTTTTATAGCCTTAGCATAACGAAGAGGGTGGCTGGGGGTGCAAACTTTTTTGTTCATTTTTTTTCGCATTTCTATATATGCGCGAACGTAGAAGTATGGCTTTCTCCCCTCCCCAACTACCACAAAAAATATTCTTTTGTGCTACAGATTCGACATTCTAGACAGATGTTTTGTGACGCAAGCTTCTAAACTAACATAGCAACAACAGCAGTGTGAGCAAGTCTATAAGAATTCAAGGCATGAGCTTTGTATTGAAGTCACAAATATGATGACGCACTCTTTTCACCAGCTGTTGGCAATTCTAGAGAAATGATGCGACGTGTTTAACCCCCCGCCCCCCTCGTACACCATGAAGTCGCAGTTTGTCCGTGGCCATGCACATGCGCACACACGAACAAACGAAAAAAATTTAGAAACCCCCCCCCCTTTTTTTTTCACCAATATTCAGGTTGTATGAATGTCCCGTTGTGCCAGTGTGTCAAATAATCATGTCGTATTCACCGCATGAAAAACTGTAGGAGTTACCTCTGAATTTTCGTTTTAGAGGTTGTTAGACAGAGCAGATAATTTTTCCTACGATCTCACGTGCACATATGTACAGACACGTTGTACCCTGAATGGTCACAGCTTCAACGCTACAAGGTACAGCCTAGGGGGAAGAAAGGTTATACGAAGCACAATTAAACAAGTGCATTTGGTTCAAGGCAAATTGCTATAAAGTAGGCATGCGAGCATTAGATGGCACGTATACTCGTAGTTTCAAGAAAATATTTTCCTGGAAATCATCTACCATACCTAATTTGGAACTTTGTTCGCGGCGCAGGATGACCTAACTTTGTCTTTAAAAGCATGTTTTTTCTTTGCTAACTCACTAAGTGGTTGCTAAATGTCTTCCCACTAGTAGCGTCTAACGTAGCTTAGCTGCTAGATCAATTTCTGTCTTTTCATGCATAATAGCAACGATTCATATTATTTATCTGTATGCGCAGCAACCCACAAAATGCCTATTGCAAAAATGAGGTAATCGCAAATGCCATGAATAACTCTTGTAACGTTGATCATTAAATGACTGAGAGCCATCTGAAGCATTGACAATTTTTCTGAGCGGTGAGAACTTTTCACTTTCATGCAAAATATTGCAACGATCAACTACAATGAGTAAGATGATAGTGTACATATCTCGTGCCATAATAGTTCAGACACGATGCATCTTGCTGGAAAGAAATTTCGCAATATAACTTTTCTAAAAAAGGAGTATTTTTGAGTGTTACTCTTACAAACTTCATGAGCATAGAATAAAGCATTCAACCTAACACCGCGCCTAAAGAGTAGTTTTATTAAACGCTGTTGCTTTGAAAAAGCAGAGAAATATTGACCATTAACCTCAGCTATAAATCAGTGTATTTTCGCAAAGCAATTCTATCATGCTAAATGTTTCAGGTAGTATTCCTTCTTCAATTGCGAGAAAGTGAGTGGTCTTAAAAAACGTGACTCTTGGTAGTATCCGTATTTCTTTCCTGTAGTGACGCAATTCAAGCCGCAGTGCCACGTTATCATTATTTGCATACATACATTCCAGGCTACCCATAAACATTTCGAACTTTCCCTTAGCTGAAGGACGGGAGCGCATAAAGACGTTCATGGCTTTAATGAGCGGAAGGCCGGAAAATACCATTCTACGCAAAACGCCAAGACCATGTAGCAGTTGTTTTGTTACAGGACATATTGTCTGGAATAATGCTGGAAACAAAGTCACAGAAGTTGCTTGTGAACTTTGTAGCTTAGAACTCTGTAGTAGGATTCGCGAATCATTCAGGTGGAAACGGAAGCTCGCTATTTACTATGGCTCCAGCGTTAGGTCAATCACAACTAAAAGTGTTCCAGTTCAACGTATACTCACCCGGGGGATTTATTAAATGGCTACAGCGCTTCACTTCGAAAGCTGCTGCAGTTTGCTGGCTAAAGCAGCGCACGTTCGCTTGTCTTTTGGAACATTTTTGGAACAGCTATATTCATAAATGTAGCAAGAAATCATGAAAACTGAACAAATGAACTCTGGGTGTTACAACTGACCCACAAATGCAGTTTTTCTCAGCCATGAATATTTCAGGGACCCATTGTATACCAGTGCTACTGATGGGTGACTTCGGGAAAGGTGAGAAAGGGGTCATAAACGTATTCAGCATGCAGCTGATATCGGTGCCTTTAATTTCTCCCAGCCAAAGCATGGTGAAGAAAAAACTCCACGCCCAATTCATCGCAACAGCTTGTAAGTAAGATATGCGGTCTGCAAAATCAACGCATTTCGAGCTGCATATGCTTTTCCAAATATACACGCCTGGATAAAGTATGATCACATGCATATTTCGGTAAAAACTGCAACGAAAACTTTACGGCCATCTCTTTGCAATGAAGCATGAGTAAGCTCCAACGCAAGTTCTTTATGCGGGGAAGCATACTACACATCACAAGGGGCCGTGGTCACGGCACAATCGTGTGTCTTCTAAAAAATGCGCGTTTCTTCTTAGGCAATAGTTCACAAGAAGATTCTTGTGGATCATTTGGATCAGCTGAGCCTAATTCAAGAACCACCACACTAAGAAAACCATCCAAATATTTTCAGGCCATTTAAGATGGCAGTGCAAGAGGCACGACATTGTTATAATTCAAGTATGCACTCTTTTACGGCATGATTTGATGTGTATGCATGAAAGAGAGAAAATACATGACTTCATATGCTCTATTACACATGGTTGTTATCAAAGCCATTAGTGTTTGTACTAGGCTAAAGGAGTCAGGTGCCCATGCACAGGCTGGCGTCTTTACATATGTTTAGACGTGATAGGTAAAACTTTTTTATAGCCCTTTACATCGCACCACATTGAGACAATTCAGAAATACGTTCTAAGGAACAAATTTTAAGAAAAAAATAAGTATAAACACACATATAAAAAATAGCCACTTGCTAAAATTCTCTATAAAATTCTATAGAAACACTTGGACAATATCCTTCAGAGTCAATCTCGCTTACGGTAATCACTGGAAAGCAAAAAAAAATAGTACTATCATGATTTCAGCCATAGCGCTTTAACGAAGAACAAAACATGAACGCTGTGGCCAGATTTTTGTTGTCTTCTATTTCGTAATCTATAACTAAACGCCATTGTGACCAGAGCGACATGGACCATAGAAGCGGTTAGGGTCGGCTTCCCGTCCTTCTAAATTAACAAACTTGTTCTTCAAATGGATTATCATAACACATATAGTCCCTCTGCTAACGCCCAGCAGTTGCTAACCACAATGACACATTAATAAATATTAACAAGAGAACAGCACTTTTCTTTTATTTCTTCATAAAAATGCTGGGGTAATAAATTTAGAAGTGCAAGATAATACTTTCTGCGACATTTATAGAGCAATTGAGGCACAAAACGACAGGGTTATGCTGATGTCAATTTCTGTGCCCTTAAAGCTTTCTCTACTATGTACACCTATAGTCTTTATAAAACCTGAGAGAATGCACACATCTTTAGGTAGAAAAAAAAAATACTACATCACCCGACAATGACAAATATACATATGCGCTTTAGATGAAAAAAACCACCAGCCACCACATTTTGAAGCCTTTGCATTTCATAATTTGAAATTCTTCAGCAAAGCAAGGTTTGTTGCCAGATCAATAAAGCTCAAACCATGGTCTTGCATTCTAAATGGATGTGGTCGTCGACACAGTTTGTTGACCTTTCGAAGTGGTGTTTGTTGCACTCAGAAATCAATCCAGCATAAGCCTCTCACAATTGGCTTATCTGCAGGGCCATCGTTTGAAGGCGACTGGGTGCAACAAATACTTTAGATGAAAGCCATGATTGCAGGATTAGCCTCGCGGAGTGTTGACTCATTATTGCAGATTGGTGCTCGTGTCAAGTTGTTCAGATCCTCTTTCTCTAAGCTTATAACCTCAGTGCATTTTAGGTTATTACAACTGTGCACATACGGTGTATTGTAGAAAGGCTAATAAATAAAACTGATGGATCGAATTATATAAATCGAAGTTCTACACCAATGTTTAAGAAAGACAACATTAACAACTCATTGCTTGTTTCATTCTTAGACAAGCGCCATTGCGTTCATATAACTGTGTTTCCATTGAAGACCATTAAAGAGTGCTTTTTGATATCATTCGAACTTTAACAGTCGTAATGTCAGACAGTATGCTTACATTGTTAAAATATTTGATGCAAAATGCAGTTAATTATTCGGCAGCATTACCTATATAAATTAAGCGAATTTGAGCTGATCAGCACTTCGCGTTTGGGCGTTAGTTTCTTACAAGCAAGCTTTTAAATTCACTCAAATATTTATAACAGCATTCCTAATCTGGTAATTTGAAACATACGATTACTTGAACACTCTCATGCACTGACCTACATTCCAAATATGAGGGCGTTATTGAGGCCCTAAATTTAGGTGGATATTGGGAACCTCAGATGAACAAACTTTCCGGGACCATCATCTACGGCGTCCCACATAATGATGACGTGGTCTCGGAGGACATTGCACCCGGATAATTACGATTATATATTCTCTTCGTCACGACAAGCCTGGTAATAGGTGGCCTTTAGACTGAAATACTGTATAATAAGGTTTCGACAAGCCTTATTGTATATGACGTCATGGTTTTGCTGCGATAGTGTTATATTAGAACCACACGATAAAACTAAACACCCACGTGCGTATGGCTCTTCCGTTTAGTTCTGGTGCAACAGTATGAATAAAACACTTTAACTAACTACATTCTAGCATAGAAGCCAAGAAATATGTATTTTTGGGCCGTTACTATCCACTCCTTACGAGAAAACTTTATATCACCGCGTGAAGTGCCATTGCATGTTTCATACAGTGTCAGCAGTATGCAATACCAGGGTTTGCTGTTCAGAGCTATTCTGTTTTTACAGTTTATACAGATGCACCAGGTTTATACAATACTACCACCACCATCATTGGCCCAGAAAAAAATTGTTCGAGTTCCATAAAAAAGTGCTGCTAGTCATCAAAAGAAGCTAATGATTCAAAAGTTAAAGTTCTACTTATATCGAAAGAATTACAAACAAGATTCAGTTTGGCGTTAAACCTGTATCAGTAAACTTGGTTGAGGAAGCAAACAGACAATGGTGTTGCGAACATCTCGCAGAGCGGGGAATATGAAAAAAGGATATGAAATAAAGCAAATGGTTGTGCATAACAGCCAGAGCTCATTCTACGGTGTTACAGACGAGGGTGAAACAACGAGTAGGTGCGAGCTTGTGTGAGGCCTTCCGCAGCCTCATCTCACACCGCTCCGGGGTGTGGTGGCAAATGCTGCCAAAATGGGAATGGCGACAACCTTACAATTCATTCTACTACAAAAGAGCACTAGGTAACCAGTGAAGAGTGCCCATGGGTGTTGCTGGTGTGTTGGCTATAGAGCTATTCCTTGTTTGTAAGCCGTAGTACGCGCCATCGACATACTACGCCACATTTCGTGCATCGGGGAGCCGGCCGCGTGCACACGGGAGGCAGCTTAACAGGTGCAGTGCTAGTTGTCACTAGATCGTAGATGGCATTGCGAGCTTTGGCCTAGATGTCGCTACAAAACCCTAGTTGGTCGATTGCACCTACCGCTGTTTACTAACATGGAATAAGTCTACAGAAGAGGGGTCTAAAAAACCTCTCGTTAGTTGCCTGACGCTTCACATGCAACACATATTTGAGAATTTTTTTAATAGTAATTGACTACTTTCCTGGCCTATTGCAATTTGTAGTCCTTTCCTGGGTAAGCTTCACTGACGGGACTGGTCTGACGCATTTTTTGTGGAGGCACTGTTATACTCCGCAAGTTACTCTGAGTTGGTACATCATCGCAGAAGGAAAACTATATTTCGGAGCTGCTGTCTACAATTCGGTCATTGGGAAAAGCAATACCCACATGATTTCAGAAGCCTGTCGTCATATCCCTTTGAAAATTCACCCTTATATGGTATGTATGGCAAGGTCTTGGGGGATTTCGTTCAAGCTCTCCACCTCACCCTCCTCTCTCCACTAGCGCACCTTCAATCTTCACAATTCAGGCCCCTGTGGGGTTGTGGGAATAAGTTTCGTGGTGGCCCACTAGATGAGGTGAGTTTGAAGCGCTTGAAATAAAATGTGTGCTTTGTGTACAACTGTGGTATGAATAAAATAAGCGAATAGCGTTGGTCCTTGCGGAAACAAGAATAGAGAACTTATCTTCAAATAATTGCTTATTCTTCCTAGACCAGTGAAATAATCAAAGTGTTGCTCGCTAATCGCAATTCAGTAGTAACGCTAATGTATCTGCGCACCCTAATCATGCCAGAAGCAAAAGCTCAACCACTTTCTTGGCTCCCACAGCACTTGAATGCACATTTACGGTGCGCCAGCTTGGCTCTATCACTTTTGTAATCAAACACCCTGCGCATCTCAAAGAACACTGTGAGCCCCACTGCGTGTTGCTATAGGTTATGTGTACAAGTCCACCTATGGTAATCCCGATATAAGTGCCAACGGGAACAGTAAGCGCTCATGGCAGGTTCGTTTTAATCCCGTTATCAGTAGAGTTTACGATAAAGTGGACGGAGCCAACCACGAATTCGCCCACTTACAAAGCTTGCCTGCCCAGCCTCAATCTATTTCCCCGGAAGAGGGCGCAAAACGCATTCTACATACATCAATATTATTCTTACAACGTGCCCATTATGCAGAAATAATCCGCAAAGAAAAGCCGAGTAAAACTATCGCACACATGCGCCTACACTTACATATTATAAGCGATAACTCTCATAACTAAAAAAATACGTTGCAAAAATATTTAAAGTTCAGGTAAGAACAGAGGAAGCAAGCGAAAACAAAATAAAAATCCTGGAAATGATTTTGTTTAAGCTTGCCCCAAGGGAAGGAACGCCGAAGCGTAGCGTTATGTAATAACGGCTGCAAATACGAACGAAAAAAGACGTGACAAACGACAAAGACAGTCTGATAGCGGAAGATACGCAAATAAAAGCAAGTTAAGTAAAAATGCAAAAATACCTACAATGCACGCATAAAGAAAAGAAAACTGAGCGTAATAAAGTACGCAAACCGGAATCAGAACACAGGCAGCCAAGTGTGCCGCCCAGAGCAGTGCGAGTACACGCTTTTTCTTTCAAGCGCCATTGCCCAGACAATGCGACATTGATTTCGCTGCAACAACCCACCATGGTTCCTACATCTTAGCTGGAGAAAGCCACAGCCATTGAAAAGCGGCAGCGCCCTTACGGTGGCAGTGGCACCGTCATATGTCCTCAGGATGTGTGACTTCCTTTTTTTCGCGCAGTTTTTCCCGTCACGAGTGTCGTGATAGCTGTTACTTTTTTTGTCAGACATCGCTGTGTCGCACATACATTACTTCCGGTCATCGTAGTAACGAGCCGATGGTCCTTCGCACGCCATAAAAAGCAACTGCCCACTGCCGCGAAAAAAGAACAGCAGATGTATGACATCACGGCGCAGGACCGCTTTCGCAATGAATTATAGTGATGAAAATACGTACAGATTGCGAAATAAGATACTTCTTTGTTGCCTCGCGTACACTTATTTCTCTTTATTTCAATCGCATGGTCAAAAAGCATGAATTTGAAAAAGTGAGAAACCATGTCAATTGATGTGCGCTTCCAGGCTTACTTGCGACCGTTTGTGCGCGCGAAACATTGATGGCAGGGGGCCCATGGTGCCATATGCATATAACAACATTTTTTATTGCACTTTTATACACTACCACAAGAAAAGGAAACTATTTTTGTGATGAAAGTGGGCTTTCCGGCGTTCTTTGATGAGATTAGATTTTATGATTGTCAAGAGAAAACAACTGCGATGTGGTCCTAGAATTCTTTATTCTCGCCGTTATTACATAAAGCCGACGACAGGGCAGACCATGCTGGGAACCGCTTCATGGCTTCATTTTATTTGTAAGACAAAAGCCTTACATGCTTCAACTAAAGCGATAGTTGACCGTCGGTGGATCCGGTGGCATTACGAACGAGTGATACAGAAAGAAATCATTAGGCGATGGCGCCATTAACGTGGTGACAATGAGGTCTCCAGTACCCAGAGCGGTGACCTCATAGGAACGTCACTTTGACGTTACTGTGACCTTACATCATGTGATAGCGTCATTCCCTGGCACCTAGCTTCGTCACTGGTAGTCACACAGAGGTAACGCT
>NW_023613548.1:0-50117 GCF_013339725.1 Rhipicephalus microplus
GGAATCCAGTGAGCGAGTCCTTGAAAGGGTCTATATTTAGGTACTGTATCGCGCGTTCGGAATTGCGTCAAAGGCGTCATTCCTTGGCTTTCGCTTGATGAGTGCCAGCGTAAACGTTGTCACCAGTGTAATCATAGGCGCCCGCTGCTTCGCATCCACAACTGGTTCCCTATATAGGGAGATGTGAAGCGTGGAACCTAAGCAATAGGACATAACAGAATATACGAGCAGCGCAACCTATTAGTAGTTAAAACGTAACTACGGAAGCGAAAATTAAGGCGAGAAAAGAGCACTGCCTTTCAACAACGATTTAATGGTGGAGTGGTGTACATATATAGGTGATGCGTGGAAGTGTGCAGTTTTTGCTGCCATTGTATCGCAGTGCAACCACTGCGATACAATGGCAGCAAAACTCTTGTCTCTTGTGGATGAATACATTGCTTAAAGATGACTAAGACACGCAATCACTTTTTGCAATCGCACAACTGATGCGGACTTACGCATGTACCGTCTATATTGCTTATGTGATAGGCTTCAGGGGGGGGGAGATGAACAACAAGAGAGAAGGCAGAGAGGTTACCCACGCACATGCCCGGTTTGCTTCCCTACGACGATGATAGTTATAGCTCGAAAACTAAACGACGACACAGAGACAAGAAGGGTGCGAAAGACACTGTGTCTTTCTTGTCTCTGTGTCGTCGTTTTGTTCTCGCGCTATAACTATCGTCTTGTCATACCAACTAGCCCAAGCTGCCACCCTTCTATGACACCCTACGCTGGGGGAATGGGAAGGGAGCATAAAGGTGAGAGAAGGGGGAAAGAACAGGGAAAAAGAAAAAAAAGGATTGACAATCAATGGGCTGACGCGTATGCAGTGGTGGCACTACACAAAAGTTAAAGGTGGTCACGTAGGCCTGTAGTCCTCAAAATGCACAAGACAGCTTTGATTGCTTTTGAGCCGACAAAAGGCGGGGACGGTGTTCCAGTAGCATCTGCATAGAGAGTAGCCGATCGTCCGATTGTCGCAATGCGTCCGAAAGCTTTTGTCTTACAGAGGCGAATCGAGGGCAATGGCATAACAGATGGTCGATGTCTTCATTAGTGCCGCAGACGCCCATTCCGCATTGTTGGTCAATCCGATGAGGGTTGTATATGCTTTTGTGAAGGCAACACCAAACCAAAGGCGACAAAGAAGCGAAGCTTCACGTCGACCGAGTCCGGATGGAGGTCGAAGTTGCAGTCGAGAGTTCATTTGGTAGAGTCTCGTATGTCTTATGCTTGGGGTGTTCAATTCTAGCAGACACAGACTACGTGCCAGGTTACCAAGTTGCTTTCCACCGTCAGTCCTTGACAAAGGAATCGGAAGGGTGTGCTCTTGTTGGTGCGATGTGCGAGCCGCGTTTTCTGTGGAATCAAGGCCAATGATCCCACAATGGCCAAGTAGTTACTGAAACTTGACCTCGTGACCTGTTTCTGTGACGTGGTGAAAAAGCTTTACAACCTCCTTATTTAACCGTTCACGGCAACCTCGTCGAAGGACTGACTGCATGCACTGTAGGGCCAGCTTTGAGCGGAAAACAATTCATACCCGCAAACTTCTTAATCTCATCTGCCCGCCTAATCTTCTGTCTCACCCTAACCCGCTCGCCTTCTCTAGGAATCCAGTTAGTTACCCCTATTGACCAGCGGTTAACCTGTCTACGTGCTACAAGCCCGGCCCATGTTCATTTCCTCTTCTTGGTTTCAAGTATGATATTCTTAACCAAGGTTTGTTCCCTAATCCTAATCTCTTCTTGTCTCCTAAAGTTACACCAACCATTTTTCTTTGCATTGCTCGCTGCATCGTCCTCAATTTCAGCTGAACTGTCTTTGTAGGTCTCCAGGTTTCTGCTCCGTAGCTAAGTACCGGCAAGATGCAGCTGTTATATACCTTCTTCTTGAGCAATAGAGGCAATGTACCTGTAACGATTTGAGAGTGCTTGCCAAATGCGCTCCACCCCATTCTTATTCTTCTAGTTACTTCAGTCTCGTGGTTCGGCTCCGCAGTTGTTACCTGACCTAGGTAGACATAGGCTTTTACAACTTCAAGTGCGCTATTACCTATATCGAAGCGCTGTTCTCTTCCGAGGTTGTTGTACATTGCTTTCGTTTTCTGCAGATTAATTTCAAAACATACTTTTCTGCTCTCCTTGTCTAACTCCATAATCATGAGTTGCAACTGCTCCCTGAGTTACTCAGTAATGCATTATGATCGGCAAAGCGCAGGTTACTAAGGTACTCTCTGTTAACGCTTATCCCTAACTGTTTGCATGCTAGGCCTCGGAAAACATCCTGTAAGCGCGCGGTATATAGCATTGGGAAGAATGTATTCCCCTGCCTTACACTCTCCTTGATAGGTATTCTGTTGGTTTTTTTATGAAGCACTGTGGTTGCGGTTAATTCGCTGTAAATTTCTTCCAGAATGTTTATATATCTTCGTCGATGCCCTGGTTTCGCAGTGTCTGCATTACTGCTGATATTCTTACTGAATCAAACGCATTCTCGTAATCTATGAAGGCTATGTATAGTGGTTGGCTATTATCCGAGCATATATCTATTACCTGATTGATAGTATGAATGTGGTCGATTGTCTGGTAGCATGTCCGAAATACTGCTTGTTCCTTTGGTTGACTGAATACTAATATTGTCCTAATTCTGTTAGCAATTATCTTTGTAAATAGCTTGCATACTATGGAGAGCAAGCTGATCGGCCTGTAACTCTTCAAGTCCTTGTCAACTCCTTTTTTATAAATTAGGATAATGTTAGCACTCTTCCAAGATTCTGGTACTCTTCCCATGAGGAGACACCTCGTAGACAGGGTCGCTTGCTTTTATATACAATCTGGTCTCCATCTTTCATGTTACCTGATCCTCACCAGGAGCTCTGCCTCTTTGATTGCTCTCCAAGGCTTTTCTGACTTCTATCATTATTGGTGGGGTGCCATCTAGGTTACAGCTAGTTCTTTTACTAAGGACGTGGTTGTGCTCGCTACTGTACAAATCTCTACAAAACTCTTTCGCTAATTTTACTATCCTTTCCACATTGGTAGTTACCTTGCCTTCTTTGTCCCTTGATGCATACATTTTTGCCTATCCCAAGTTTTCTCTTCACTGTTTTGGCCCTTACTCCATTCTTCAAACGTGTTCAATTCTGTCTATGTTAAACCTTCTTACATCGCATACTCTACGCTTATTAATTAACTTCGAAAGCTCTAACAACTCTATTTTGTCTCTTGTACTTGAGGCTTTCATGCTTTGACGCTTCTTAATGAGATTCTTTGTTTCCTGGCAAAGCTTTCCAGTGTCCTGTATAACTACAGTACCTGCAACTTCCACTGCACCGTCTCTAATGATACTCGTCAGATTATCATTCATTGCGTAATCGCTAAGGCTGTTTTTCTCCATAAGAGCCGAGTACCTCCTCTAAAGCGACACTCTGAATTCCTGTTTCCTCGTTTTCGGTAGAAGGTATTCAGAATCCGTACATTATTGCGCTCTTCAATTCTAGTAGTAGCTCCCCCGAGGCGTTTCTATTACCGATGTCATAATCTCCTACTGCCTGGTCTCCAGCCTGTTTCTTCCCTACTTTTGCATTGAAGTCTCCCATCAGTATAGTAAACTGTGTTTTTACCTTACTCATTGCAGATTCTGCGTCTTTATAGAAGCTTTCAACTGACGCGTCATCATGGCTTGACGTAGGCGCAAAAGCCTGTACCCCCTTCTTCTTATGCCTCCTATTGAGTTTGATTACGATACCTACCACCCTTTCATTAAAGCTATTGTATTCCTCTATGTTGCCAGCTATGTTTCTGTGGATAAGGAACCCCACTCCCTTTTGTCTTCTGTCAGTCAAGTCCGGATAGCAAAAGACGTGCCCTTTATGCCGCACTGTATAAGCCTCATCTGTCCTCCTAACCTCACTGAGCTCTTTTACATCCCATTTTACGCCCTCTAGCTCCTTTAATTGTAGAGGTGGACTTGTACTCAGTAGATAAGGTTCTAGCGTTAAATGTTGCCAAGTTCCGGTTCCAATGGCGCCCTGTCCGGATCCATATTTAGCACCCTCTGCTGCGTTGCATATCTGATCGCCGCCATTGTAGCTTGGTTTTCAGCCACGGCGGACTGAGGGCAGTAAGTTAATTAACGTATGCATGTGTTAGGTAGTGGCCAGATACTGCACCAGGGTGGTCAATCCTTCTCTGGTGAGGGAGTGTGGTACCGGTGGTGGTCACCGGTGAGGCCACCCCCGGCCTCTTAATGCAGTTCCAACACCACGCAGACTTTTCTTTTAATCCTGTTGGGAACTGCGTGGCACCGGGATTCGAGCTAGAGACCTCTTGCATGCGAGGCTGGTGTTCTAACGGCTACGCCATCACTGCTATATGTCTACTCTACGTAGCTGAGAATAAAACTTCTTTCGTTTTGTCTCCCAAAGGAACTTGGCCCATACCCACAAGGGACAAGACCCCATTGCATCTTATCATGCAAATTTAAAACCATCGTAATGAGTTGATTAAAGCTCTTGCTGACCTAACGAAAAAAACAGCAGGCTTTAGCGCAAAGTGTTGACCTAAAGAGAAAAACAACAGGCATTAGCGCAAATTTGCTAATTCATTTGACAGTTCCGCAGTAGTCAGCGATATGCCATGTCTAATCACTGCAATTGTCAAGTTGCATGGCCAGGCACTCAGAGCTCGACTGGACGATCTTGGAAATATGTCTGTCTAAGAGAATTTTTTTTATTTTTGGTATATCGGGCTGCCCTAATGAGAAGTGGGCTTAGTCTGAAGGCCATTTTCATGATGTACCGTCCCGCCACCTTCACACGCTCACTTCTGACTTCCCAGCTTTCCGAGCACTTAGGCTAGAAAACTACGCTGCTGAAAAGGTCAGCCAATTATCGTCCAATTTTCTTTATATAAGGTTAGATATGCTATGCGGACACCGAGACAAAATCAAAAGGAACGGGTGTATCAGCTAGCGAAAATATTTGCAAAAGCACGGAGCAAGAAGAAAGCTAACAAAATTTGCTAAGACAGCCGGGCAACCACTCTTGCTACTCAAACTGATCCTGAATGAAAAACTTTCGTTTCAGCGCAGAAAGTCACAGTATTTACGAAATCAATTCACTACAAGCCAGGGAGAAAAAAACCTCTGTGCTTCCACGTGCTGACACTTCTAGCACTTCATTGCTACGCCCGTCTTGCTGGTGCGCAGGAAAGGCCTCTTTTGTTAACTTTTATAATTTCAGCGGTGTCCTGAATAAACGCTTCGAACTGTCTTATGCTATTGATTCCTTTTCCGCTCACATTATTGGTCTCATACAGACTTGGCTTTCTGAAAGAGTAAAAACCGAAGAAATCTTCTATTCCCAGAAGCGCTACAAATTTTTACCAATATGACCGCGATTACCGGTCTGGTAGGGGTGTTCTACTGGCGGGTGCCGATAATCTTGCTTCTCATATTATTCCTGTTGTGGCTTCACTTGAGCATGCTTGTGTTCGCGAGCTCATTGATTCTCGCGAAATAATATTTGCTATCGGCCACCAAGTGCATCATCATCTTTTTGCAATTGCCTAGAGGATGTTGTCAATCAGCGGTTCGTCAAATACTCAAGATCACCTTCCTTCATTTATGGCGATCTAAACTTTACCGACACATGTGAGAAAAGAACTTGGTTACATTAAACAAAACTCATTCGAAAGTAGAGAATATTTGAATTTTAGGGGTGAAGCTCCTTAAGGCGTGGGTCTGTCCATCTTCCGTTGTCGTACGTAGCCACCGGTGTCACATACCCGCTCCAGAGCGGATGTGTGCCGCAGGGGATGCGAGATGGGAGATGGGGATACTTGTATCATTCGCTGGATGGATCGACGCACGGACGGAGCATGGGTAGACGGACATACAAACATATGGATTGACGGATGGATGGACGCGCGCAGTGGGTATGTGCCACAGGGATTACGAGATGGCGGTACTTGGAGTGATCACTAGATGGACGCAAGGACGGATGGACATAAAGACTAGAAAGTGGACGGACAGATGGACGGACGGATGGTCACGCGGACGGACTGAAGCACGGATTGACTGACGGACGCTTCGCCCCACTCATCATCATTCACTCCGTGGATATGCTGTCATTTTTTTTGTCACGGCCTTAACTGTACCCAGCTTGTTGACTTTCCCACTCGTGTTACTCCAACTTCCGCTAGCATGTTAGACTTAGTACTTACCACTACACCTGAGCTAGCTTCACCCCTCACTCATCTACCGGGAATCAGTGACTATTGTATAGTCGCCCTCACAATAAAAGCACGGGTTTTCATCAAGAAAACAACTAAAAGTATTCAAGACTATAGCAAAACGGACTTTGATGGAATGAATACAGAGTTATAATTTTTTGTCATCCTGTTCTTTCCGGTTTTGAGCAGCGGTCAGTTGAACAGAACTGGTGAGAATATAAGAGCAAACTGCTAACCCTGATTGACCGATTTGTACGTAGGAGGAAAGTTTTATCAAATCCTCGTTCTCCGTGGTTCAACAACAAGTTGAAATCTATGCGCAATAAAAAACGGCTGCTATTCATACGCGCGAATCAACAGCCACAACAGACAATTGCTCTCTTTATCAGACATTTAACAGAGAATACTGTACTGCGCTTTCAGTAGCCAAAAATATTTTTCGATGAAACTCTTCCTTCTCTGCTTCGCTCTAATTCACGCAAGTTTTGGAGCATCATTAGCGTAACTCAATCTCGAAATCTTCAATTAATTTAGTGTGATGTCCCAGTCGCTCTAAGTGGGTGCTGCAACGTTCTGAGTAATGTCTCTGCTGCGCACTTTAATAACAGCACCCCCAATATGATTGTACATTTGGCAAGCACGCATTTCTTGCCAATCGACCCTATTATCATTGATGCAGATGGTCTCGAAAGACTCGTTGTAAACTTGAAAGTATCACCATCGCCTGGTCCAGATTTCATTTCGTCAAAAATGTTGAAGTGTACTCAAGTCTAGCCTTTTGTGGTAATGCCAAACCTTTCAAACAGTCATTGTAGACGTCCACCCTGCCATCTGACTGGAAGGTTGGGAAATAGGTCTCTGTGCATAAATCTGGTGAGGTACATTCCCCCGATAACTACCGTTATTTATCGTTAACATTTATGCCAGTTAAAATCTTAAAGGATGTCATACACTCACACCTAATTGAATTCCTTCAACCTAATTCTTTCTTTAGCATTTATCAGCGTGGCTTCCTGAAGATAGTTTCACGTGAAGCAGAATTGCTGTGTCTTACTACTGACTTGTTTATTAACACAGATCTTGAATTTGATACTGACTGCATATTATTAGATTTCACAAAAGCATTCCCTCTGTTTCACGCAAAATACTCATTTTCAAGCTTACAAAGCTCAACGTCGACCCCAATTTCTTTACACGACTAAAGAAATTCCTCTATAACCGCAGCCAATACGTGACAGCTAATATTTTCTTGTTCACCAAATCCCGAAGTCACATCTGGTGTACCACAGGGGTCCGTTTTAGGCCTACTCTACCAGAAAATAAGCAGTCATGTCGATCATCTTAACCTTTATCGCGAACAAAATAGCATGTTCGCATTGTGGAACACATGGCTTGCGACACTTGGTATATCTAAATGCAAGAGCATGCAAGTTCCACGTCGCACTGTCACCCTCTGTCAACGTGCTTGTGCCCTCAATAATATTTTATTACCACCTGATGACTATTATGAATAGCTTGGTGTTCACATATCTTCTCATCTTTCCTGGAATAAACACACGGAATATGTGATTAACAACGCTATACATATGCTTGGTTGCTGGCGCCGTAACATTTTTACTGCTCGACCGTCTCTCAGGATAACAATGTGTAAAACATTGCTCAGATCAATCTTAGAGTAAGCATGCGGCACGTGGGACCCAACTGATGTCATTCTCATTCAGTCGCTCAAAGCCACTCTGAATTGCGCAGCACGTTTCATTTTATCGAAGTGTTGACGTCATTCCAGTGCCACAACCATGAAGAGCACTCTAAACTTGCCTGATCTTTGATTGCGCCACAAATTGTCTCGCGTTAACACTTTCATTCACAAAATCTATTGCTATATCAGTCACTTGTAGGGTGCCCTCTTCCATCCACCTCGCTTCATATCACCAAGGACCAATCATCACTTGCAGGTGGGCCTACCATCCTGTCACACCAGAGCGTATAATTATTCATTTGTGCAAAGGACAAGCGCCGCCTGGAACCACCTTTTCGCCTCCATCAATTGTATAACGAACTTTTGACTTCAAGCTCGCCGTGCAAGACGTCCTGTATTTTTCTTCCAGTTTTTTTCTTTATTTTTTCTTTTAAAGTGCACTTTCGATTTTTCCCGCCACTTCTTTCTAGCCTTGATAGTACCTTCAATAAATAAATTATAACAAAAATAAGTATAAAAAACTAATGTTATGGGACATGAAAAAACAGATAACAGAAGGACGATACGAAACGTAGATAAAAAAGATAAAGAAGGACCGTGTTGGCGTCGCCGTCTTCGTAACAGTAGGCAGCGCTGCAAGCCCTATGGATTTTTCACGAAGATTGGCTTCTATTTGAAAAGTAGTTCTGAGACCTGGCGTAACTGTGTGGTAAAAGCGTCATTGCCACACAGAATGCTTTGGTTCAATTCCAGCTGGGACCCCGACATTTATTCTTCGCATTCGTCGGGTAAATGGTATTTTGATGTCGGGTAATTTTTAACTTTCTCGCGTTAAAATTGCCCAGGTATGTTCTCGTCATTCCTGGGTAAATATGAAGTTTCAGTCACATGTGGCACATACGCGCATACCAGCGGAAAATTTCGGTTATGTGCCACTGTCTGGCGGGACGTGTTTGACGACGTACGTGATAGGATTGTGACAATATTCATGTCTTGAATCACGACATATTCAGCGCATGATGTTCGTCAAACCATCTTACCCTTCCATGCTAATTTTGGTTCACGACAATTTAAGGGGGTGACCACGAGAGCACCTAAACGTAATTGGCTAGATAGATAGATACGCTCAAAGTTGCCCGAGTTCGCTAAGAAAGTCTTCGCATTTAAAAGAAGAAACACCCGACCTTCACACCAGAATGCTCAAACCGAAACTGAAGCCACTGTGGTGCGATGGCAAGGCAGGACAAGGAACTTGACGATATTTAAATGCCGGCCACAAGGAGTGCTAGCAGTCATGTGGGCCGCAAGGTTTAATCTAAGTGTCCACTCTTTACGTTTACTATGTTACTTCACGGTACTCTACTATGAGGAGCAGACAGCTGTCCCGACAGAGCGCTTTCCTATGTCTTTAAATAAAAGGGGGTAATGATATAGAGTACTATGTTCTCGATTATGGGAGAGCATAAATAAAGCCATCCCGTGGGAGAGGCTAAAAAGAGTAGTTAACGATTCAGAGTACTAAGTACTCTACAATGGCAGAGCATAGAGCCGTCCCGTAGGTGAAAAAGGAATTTTATTGTTCATCACATTACACACAAATTCGGTTCCACACACGCATACAAATTTGGTTCCGCATACACATACAAATTCAGTTTCACAAAATTATGGCACTTGACATTTGTGTTCACAATAAATCTATCACATGTTGGCACTGAATTGTTCTGGCAAACAACACAACAAAAGTGGGTTTGTTTAGGTACTTTTCAGGCCTTGAATCGGCGAACACGCCAAAAAACCCGATTATTGACGATTTTAATGAAGACACAGGACCATCATTTCAGGAGCTTCCTCTCCTAGTGAAAAGAATTCCGATTAAATGATCCGTTACAATATTATACAACCGCAAAAGCTAAGGCCATTGATTTTTACGGGTCTTTGCTTGATGCACAGCCAGACACCTGTTTTCCCACAACACGAACATACCAGCGGTCAGAACTAGACGTGCTAGCGCGCCGTTTGGACATCTTTTTCTTTTGAGAAATCTGTCTACACCCAAAGGGTGGTACGCCCTGTCCACGAGAAACCAAAAGGTCTTGGCCACCGACAGGCTAACAGAGCATGTTTGTTGTCCTCGAACATGCCGCAACGCACGCACTGCTCGGACCGAACGTAGTGCCACTTATACATTCGATACGCCGTGGGCAGTACGGACCACCCATAACGCCACACCACATCCTGAATGCTGCCCGGCAGCCAACTGGGTGTCAGCAACACCCAACGGAAAACCTGGGTTTTTGACCTCGCAGCCCGAGTTTACAAGCAGCTCTTGAGTGAGCTCCGTGTTACGCACCTCCAAGATGGGGATGTCTAGATTTAATGCGGCTATACGCTTGTAAATTCCTACGACATGCCTATAGAAAGGCGTCGGGTTGATTGCCTTAGGCCCCGCGGGTTGCGTCTGCAGGAACAAACGACCCTGCACTCTCAAGAAATATGTTGCCAGTTTCCTGGCGGGGTGTTCCTCCTGAAGTTGCGGGACCTTAAGGGTCGTCTTCAAAGCATACGTGTCCGCGAGGGCGACCACCGAAGGGATGTTCCATCCGCCCTTCTCGCGAGGCAACCCCAACTGCTCGTATTTAACGAGGGCCGTTTTGGCATTCAAGAAAAACCTAATTATTTGGGACTTGACCTTACTCGCGATACTGTACGGCATGACTGCAGAGTTTGTCAAAAACCACAGGCGCCCAGTAAAAACGCCCATGAGTAGATATCGACGTACGTAGTACGGAAAGTTAAATTCAAGTGCCCTGGTTATTCCTGTTTAAGTGTCTTCACCTCCTCCTCCCAACTTCGGTTGGTTACGCCAGTGGCCCTGGAATTTACTCCTAGGATAGTTACATTGTCTACGACAGAGATGCCGTGTAGACACGTTACCGGGGATGCATGAAGACATAAAGACTTGCATTTATGCAAGTTAAGTTTTGCGCCGGATAGCTCTGCATAGGTACTCTATCTCGGGCATGTTATCGGTCGAGGGCATCGCCGTCCCTCTGAAATGAAAGTGGCAGCTATCCGAGACTTTCCCCAGCCCCGAACGAAAACCGATATTCGGGCTTTTCTTGGAATAGCTGGTTACTATCGTAAGTACATCCCTAGATATTCCGACATTGCCAGCACTCTTACTGACGCGTTGCGCAAGACCGAGCCCCAAATGGTCGACTGGGATGAGGAGAAAGAAAAGGCTTTCCGCGTTTTGAAAGCGGCCTTGTCGAGTCAACCTTTGCTTAGTTCACCGGACTACTCGAGGCCTTTCATAGTCCAATGCGACGCTAGTGATAGAGGCATGGGGGCAGTTCTTAGTCAAAGGGATGAGGGGGATCAAGAGCATCCCGTCCTCTATGTTAGCCGGAAACTCACCCTTCGCGAGCAGGTTTACAGCGCTAGCGAAAAGGAATGTGCGTGCTTGGTTTGGGCAGTCCAGAAACTGGCTTGTTATATTGCCGGAAGCAAGTTCATTATGGAAGTCGACCACTGTCCTCTCACCTGGCTACAGACCATGTCCTCTAAGAACGGCCGCCTGCTGCGTTGGAGCCTCGTTTTGCAACAATATACGTTTGAAATACGCTACAAAAAGGGTGTACTCCATGGCAACGCTGATGGCTTAAGTCGATGCCCCTGACGCGAGAGGATGTCTCGAGAACTCTGGCATTTTTTTTCCTGACCTAGACAAGAGCTAGTGATTGTTTTTTTTTACTCTTTTAGGTGTACTTGTCTGAAAACGTTAAAGACACGGCTATCCAGGGTTTCGGGTTCGGTGTGCTTCCAGAGTTGTTGTTTTGTGTCACCTTAAAGTGTGAGTAACATTTTGAATAAATTGTGTATTTCCTTTAATATCAGTTAAAGGGGAAAATTGCCTGGTGGAGTTTGGCGGAATTGTCCGGCGCTCACCGGCTGAGTAGTTGTGTTTTCATGTGCGTATGTGATGTCTGTTGAGCCCACAATGAAGCAGGTGTTGCCCTCTACTTCATCAAAGACGGTCGTCACCAAACCGACTGCCGGCGCTGATCTCTCCGGACAGTGGATGCAAACCTCAGCCCATCGAGATCTTCACCCCCCCCGCGCGAGAGACTGTTACGACCGGCCCTAGGGAACCAAGCAAGAAGAGTTTGGGGGAGAACCGGTTCTTGACAGACGGCGTCGTCCACCCCCACCTCCCCATTCAGGCTCCTCCTCTCGCCGGGAGAACTCCGAAATCGGCTGTGCGTTCGTGACCATGTTTGGTAACATTTTAGGGCGCCCTGACCATATATGGACATCGTGTTAGGTTGTGCCACTCCATGTGTTGTGAGAGGTGTTTCCCCCTCCCTCGTGGCCGAGGTGCCGGGGACACCGTATTGGCTGACGATACAGACAAGGCGCCCAGTGTCAACAACGTGGCGCTATAAAATGCCGAAGACGTTTTGTATCACTTTCACTCTTCTCTCTTTGGATCAGTTGATCACTTCTCCACATGTAAATAAATCTCGGTCGTTTGTTCGGGCGCTTCTTTCTCGCTGAATTGTTGGACGATGGATCCTGCGACGGGGCCAGCTACCGAAAACGAGACCGGCAGGACCCGGAGTCCCAACAGTGTCCACTCTTCGCATTTACTATGTTGCTCCTTAGTACTCTACTATGGAAGAGCAGACAGCTGTCCCGACAGATTGCTTTCCTAGGTGTTTAAAAAATGAGGGATAACGATATAGAGTACTATGTATTCTACTATGGGAGAGCATAAATAAAGCCGTCCCGTGAGAGAAGTTAGAAAGAGTAGTTAACGATTCAGAGTACAAAGTACTCTACAATGGGAGAGCATAGAGCCGTCCCGTAGGCGAAAAAAGAGCTTGTTCAAAGAGATTGACGGTCCATCGTCCAACGAAAATGTGCTACTGAACGCCTATCCACTGTTTACAAACGTCATACGTTTTCCAGTTACTAAGGCGACGTTTTACTGTCTCACTTGTTTCAAAATGGAACGCTACAAAATATGCCATGGAAAAAACAGGTTTCATTCATTCTGTAGGTCTGTTAATTTAGTATGTATTTCGCACATGACCAACACTCGAGGAATCCTTAAAACTTGAAATTGAAATGAACGCTTTTGTACTGAGAAAAGCTTATTTATACAGCTATCTGAGAGAAAAAATGCTTTATTTGAACACAAGGGCCGGCAATTGGTCTCGGGTGGCTTTAGGTTGGCGGCTCGCAGTCCCTGGCCTCGGGGCGGCATCCCGGCCAGCCGAACGGCCAGAGTTGGTCATTCAGCTCAGGGCTTTGGAGGTGGCCGCCTCCCAGCGACGCCGACGAAGGAGGTCCTCCGCGGGTCACGCCGCCTGGGCAGCGCAGGAACGAGTAAGCTCGAGGCTCCCTGTGAATTGGTATTGGACGGCCGCTACAGGCGCAATCATCGCGATTGGTGGCATTTTCACGGTGTCGTCGCTGACACATTCAAAGAGCATGTGACTCAGCGTTGCTGTGTGCCTGCACGCTTTACACATATCGGTGGGGCATAGTTTCGGGTAGAGGTGTCGTAGAATGATCGGGCTAAGGTATGAGTGGGTTTAGAGTAAGCTAAAGATTACGGCATTCTCGTACGGTGGCGGAAACCTACACCTTTCGAGCCTATATAGTGTTGTGTGATGTCACTGAACGTTGTAAGACGATCCCACCATGACCATTCTGAATCTTGTTGCTGCATGCCTATCAAAGTGTCTTGATCCAGCAGATCCATCGCCCCACTCTAAGAGTCGGAGACGGAGGCGGCGGCCACGTACTGGGCCGTGGCTCGGCGAGAGAGACCTCGAGCCGCGGCGTTGTTCGCCTCGTTCCCCGCGAGCGAAATGTTGGTGTCTGCCGGGGCCCATAGGAGAAAAACCGTTGAAGTTTGAGGTTCTGAGGGCGACGTCGAGTCGACATCTCCGCACATTTAAAAGATGCGCGCCGCTTCCCGCAAGACACAGCCGCGCGCGAAACTGCGGATGGCCGCCTGCGAGTCGCTATCACAATCTCTCCATGCGACCAGCGCTAAGGCTATCGCGGCTTCTTCGGCCGCCTCCGTGTGTCGCGTCGTCACCGTGGCGCTCGCGAGGTATTTGCCCTGATAGTCAACGACCACAAGTGCGTGGGCTCTTCTCCCTTCTCCATATCTCACGGCATCTACCACGTTCATACTGTCACCACACTTCTTTTGAAGCTGTCTAGCATGCCCGTTACGCCGTCCGATGTGGTGCGTCGGGTGCATAGTCCCAGAAATTGGTGGAACGATCAAGCGGTCGAGGACTGAAGCAGGGACCTCCACCTTTTCTCCTTGCTGAGCGTGATATCTGATGCCCAGTGACTTAAGGATGTGTCGACCCGTCTTTTATTTGGTTAAGCGTTCCTATTGCGCAACGTTACAAACATCAAATAACTCGTCGAGTGAGTTTTGAAGGCTTAGCTCTAGAAATCTTTTCCGTGCTCGCGTTTATGGGGAGGCCGATAGCTCTCTTAAAAGCCTTTCGTATCATGCAGTTGATTGTTTAGTTTTTTTTTCTGAGCCTATCCACTTGAGGTAAGGGGCAACGTATGTTATTCGGCTTGTCATATAGGCCTGCACGAGGATCGCGCAGTGTTCGCGCAGACCGTTACATCTGTTCTTGATACGACGCAAATGTCTGATCGCGTCGTCCACTGAACGACTGAGTCGGCACACAGTCTCACCATTATGGCCATTTGCCTGTATGTGTAAACCCAGAGATCCAACTCTGTGTACGTGTGGTGAGAGTGCCGTCTGCCAACGCGTATTTTGAAGGATTCCCTTTTCCTCGCCACTGGGGGTTTCGCGGCCTCTACTTTTGGGATTGCAGAATAAAAGTTCGCACTTGGTTGATGAGCACTCGAGGCCCGTTCCTTGCAAGTACTCCCGAACATTTTCTACTCCCGCCTGTAGCGTTCTCTCGACGTGACCGTCACAACCTCCTCCTGGAACCCAGAGAGTGATGTCGTTCACGTATATACTGTGATATATCCGGGTATTTCCAATAATTTCTCTGGTAGCCCTA
The DNA here is from genome assembly GCF_013339725.1 of Rhipicephalus microplus. Taxonomy (NCBI): domain Eukaryota; kingdom Metazoa; phylum Arthropoda; class Arachnida; order Ixodida; family Ixodidae; genus Rhipicephalus; species Rhipicephalus microplus. The sequence continues at coordinate 15,060 of NW_023613548.1, forward strand.
ATAGCAATACATTAAAAAGAATGGTGATGTTACGGAGCCTAGCGCCGTGCACGTCAACCCCAAATCAAAATCTTGTGGCTTTTGGTCGGCGACGACGACACTTGTTCGCCTGCATGCAAGAAAATCACGTATGTGTTTGTACATTTTTCGACCTAGACCTAATGCTTCAACTTGTTTTAGTATCGATTGGTGTTTGACGGTATCAATGGCATTTTTAGTATCCAGACCAAGAATCGCCTTGGTGAAGCTCGTAGTGTCGTCAACAATGTGGTGCTTTAGGTGAAGTAGTGCATCCTGTGCGAAGAGATTGCGACGGGATCCCAGCTTGGTGTGCGGGAATGCGTCACGGTCTTCGAGAAAGTCGGTTACTCTAATGAGAACTGCGTGCTCCGTGACTTTTCCTACACAGGACGTAAGCGAAATTGGCCTCAGATTATCGAGCGCAATTTGCTTGCCTCATTTAGGTATCATGACAACTCGAGCTCTTTTCCACGCTTCGGTAAGGGAGCCGTCTCTCCAGCACTCGTTGATGTAAACTACCAATCGAGAGACTGAATCATTGTCTCAATTTCGGAGAGCCTTGTTGGTAACCCTGTCTGGCCTGGTGCAGAACGGGAGTTAAGTTTGAAACGGACTGCCCGAATTTCCGTCTCGCGAAAGTCTGCGTCCAATTTATCATTAGCGACTCCATCGTAATCGGGGCATTGGGCGCTGTCTCCCGTCCTAAAGTAACGGTCTCGTATTGTGGCGAGGATATTCGCACCTTCGTAATCTTTCACAAGTCTCCGAGTTTTACGGCCTTGGGCGGTCCAAGTCTCCACCGGATGCAACAGATGCCGAAAGAGACGCCAAGCACCCTCCCCACGCACCTACCTCTCGAAGCTATTACACATGTCTTCCCACTGGGCCATAGATACTTTGAACGCGTGTTCCTCGATTAATCTGTCTAACTGTGCCATGCGTTTTCGCAATTCCCGGTTGTGTCTTTGGCGTTTCCACCTTTTAAGTAGGGCTTGCTTTGCTTCCCACATATGTAGCATCCCGGCTGTCGATTACTTCAAGCTTCGCCTCGGGCGGAATGCTACACAATGCCGCATCTACGTCCCTAATGAGCGTCGCCGTTCATTCGTCTATATTCGTGATTGGCCCGTGGCGCACCCTCGTTCTTCTCCTTTCTTCCAGAACGCGTTCCACTTTACTAGTGTGAGTTTGCGGCCGTTGCCTTTTCAGCATTTCACGAACACTCGGGCCCGTGTCAATTATAATCTTTATAATCGAGTGGTGACTCCCCAAGTCCTTTTGCACGTTTTGCAAAACACTGCGGTACATTCGATGCGAACGCAAGGTCTGGCAGCGTGTCTGCACTCATTGCCCCCGCGTGTTAAATCGGTGGTGTTCGTGGCGAGTTCAAGCCGTAGGCTTCCGAGTCTTTCCGAAAGTGTTTGCCTTTAGGCGTCTGCCTCTTCCCTAGAACCACTCTCATCGTTCGTGTCCATCTCCGCCGCCTCGGGTCGAATAGAATTCGAGGACCGTAGCAGCGAAAGTGGCAGTGGCGTCACCTGTTTCTGCGAAGCTTGTGATTGTGCATCCTCGCTTTTCTACATGCATGAAATTTTTGCTCTGAGGATAGCGTTTTCGCGTTTGAGCTCAGAAATGACTGATTGTAACGGTCCTAGGCGTTGTCATAGCGCTCGCTCTATTGCTTACACGAGCTCGCTCCCACCACCACCACCAACGGCGGAACCAAGAGAACGATCTGCGGAAGTGACGCCACCGGCGGGAAAAGCGGTGACATCTGCCCATCTCATCTGTTGCCCAGTGCTCATGTAACCTTGTTGCGGCTGCCGTCACGTTTGGTGCTGCTGACGTTTTGTGCCTTGGTTAAAGGCTGCGCTGCCTGGATCGGCGCCAACACGCGTTTTCAACGTTCTTCTCGGCGTCGGTGTGCGGCTGCGAGAGCAGGACCGGCGTTTCCCCCTGCCGTCTGTCACGTCTCGGCTAGTCGAACATCTTGTTGGGCCGGCGTTGGACGAATTATTGTCCAATGACGGATAATGACTGTAGTGAACTGTGTTGCCTCCTGTGCCAATGCCCCTGTTGTGCAGTACACCTCCGCCACTTCCTCCTTTTCTCGTCGTCTTCGCTCTATTTGGCAATGATTGACTGTGTACGGAGTCTTGTATCTCGCCTGGTACTGCGGTCTCCTGTGAGGTGACCTTTGCCACACAGTTGACACTGTGGCTCACATCGATGGTCAGACGGCGGGTTGTTGCTTCCACAGCCCCGGCATATCTTGTCCTGCGGGTTGGCACATACGTCAGAGCGATGTCCCAGCCTGCCACACTCATAGCACACGTGGATGTGCTTCCTGTACAAGGAGCATCTGACAAGCATAGGTCCATAGTACGTGTGTCTGGGTGCGTGGTAGCCGTCAAACAATATGAGTATGTTGTCCGTGGTGCCCATGCGCTTAGCATGCAGCACTCCGCAGTTGCGCTGCGTCACTAAGTTATTCACAGTGTCCGCCGGGCTCTCATCCTTAGAAATGTTCCTAATGATGCCTTTCAAGTGTTTTTCCAGGCGGCTTGATCAGCATTAGCAGCGAACTCTTTGCCACCGATGCAAAACTTGCTGATCACTCCGTGGCGCGTGGCTCTGTGTGCTGACGTTGTGCTGAGTACAACGACGTTTTGCATCACATTGAGGCAGATACTATCTTCTTCAGCTGCTTCTCTGCCAATACCAGCCGCGTACATAGCAGAAAGAAAGGCGATCCATTCCATATTCAGCCCCATTGAAGCCATCTATAGGGCGTACGATGATCTTGAAATAATCGGGTGGCAGTTCGGCATTCCACTTGCCTTAGCGAGGTGCTGAAATGGACGGGGAAACTTTTTCTTGTATTACGCAGCCGTGGCCACGGATGGTGCTATCCCCGTAGTCAATGCGGCAGCGTCACTTGCTGCGTCTTCGCCTGCTGTTTTAGCGCCAACTTGGATGCGCCATCGGCCTGTTTTGTTCTCCGGACGCTGCACCATTCTGCTCTCTCACCGAAATCTTCTGGCCTAATATCTTCGTTATCTATCACTACGACATCCATTTATCTCTTGAAATGCCTGGTGCGCTTTAGTCGGAGATAGAGAGGTCCGAGAAGGTCCGGCGACACGTCTGGCTGGCGGGCCCCACCGCCGCAGCGGCCGGGCTATGGGTACAGTGCGTAGACACGCTGGACTTGGTCTTCTGCCAGCGATGAAGAGGAAAAAGCTCCGATAAGCGGCCAAAAAGTGGTCCCACCTGGCTGAGCTTGGTGACAGAGAAGTCCTTGAAACTTCCGCTGAACGTTGGAGAGAATGGTTTACACGTTGAGTTTGACAAACCACCAAAAACATAGGAACGTTACGGAACCGACGCGAAGCACGTCTGCACTCCATTGGCCCCCTAGCGGTGTCTCCCTAGAGCTATCTGATCGTCCTCATTTTTTTATCCATGTATTATATCTGGAACACAAAGACATTCGGCAGATTCTTGTACCTGAGAGTCAACTTTATGTGAAGCACGCAGAGGGAAGGAGACTGTGCGCATTTTTTTATTGAGCGACACGTCATGAAACGACGCCCAATACAAGTACAGATGTTGCACGCAGAGACATATGTTGAATAGTTGCTGATGTTTATATAACGAGTTGTCCACTTGCACAACGATGTCTGCTGGAAATAAGTTTTAGTAACACCAAAAGCTGATATGAAGCGTTTATGCTCGTGAAGATCTTTTGACACTGCTACCTAAATCAATTTCAGCGCATAGCACTTCACCACAATATAGCTTAACCCGACGTGACAGCTGTATGGAAGGAGTACATATGTAATGTTTATAAAATTGGGTAAGCAGCACTGCAACCACTATATATGTTTCATGAAGATTAGCGTCTATTTCATAAGTAGTTCCGAGACGTGCCGTAGCTCTGTGGTAGAATGCTTGACTGCCACGCAGAATGCTTAGGTTCGATTCCTGTTGGGACCCTGAAATTTATTATTTCATTCGTCTGGTGGCCAACGCTGCCTATGGGAGTGTTTTCTGACACTGACATTTATTCTATGCCTTTTTTGTGTCGATGCTACCAATGTCGGGCATTGCTTACCGCTCGAACGTTAAAATTACCCATGTGTGTTCTCGTCATTCCTTGGTAGATACTAGGTGTCAATCACATGTTGCACACAGCCACTTACCAGCCGCACATACCCGCCCGTGAGTGTGTGCCACTGTCGGGCGGGAAGTGTTTGACGACGTACGCGACGGGATTGTGGCATTTTTCATGTCTTGACTAGCGCGCCATAATCGTCCAACCATCTTACCCTCCCATGCTAATTTTAGTTCACGCCGAGTGAAGGGGGTGGCCCAAGAGCACCCAAACATAAGCGGCTAGATAGATAGATAGATAGATAGATACGTTGAAAGTCGCCGAAGTTCGCTAAGAAATGCTACTAATAACGTAGTTTATTAGATGCGAAGCAGCTTTTGACTAGCCTGTGTAAAGCTGTTTCTCAGTGCACCTCCACTGCGCATGCTCGCGTCTCGTGCCACATGCTCGCGGTCTTGCCAATCCAGGAAGACACCTCAAAACTATCGCTCCCCTCCCCTTCTCTCACCTCGGAAGGCCGACGATCGCGCTGCGCAACTGTTCACCGCCCCCCCACCCATATAGATGGTTTCAAGGTCACAAGCGTTGTACTCTGAAAAATTCCGCTCCCCTCATTTATCAGCTCCGAACGTCGAAACTGAAAGCACGTTTTAGTTTTCTTTTTAGTCGTAAGGAAAATATCTTTTTTTTGTTTTTCACGTAACTGAAACGTGCCTAAAGTACAAGGGAATGTTTTATGATTTTTATGTTGTTCAAAAGAATATCTGATTGAAACAATTTTGTAAAATACGAGAAGCAACCTGCAGAAAATCACCGGGCCATTTTGTAAAGCTCTTGTGGTCCACCAATGCTAATAAAGCACATCGGTAGACAAAACGAGAAGTCTTCAACGGGCTGTGTTTGTAAAGCTTGAAAGTACAATTGTGTATAGTTGGCTGCTTGTGTCACCTTGCACCACTTGGATGCTTAGGGAACGTGCACTGGCCTCTCGACATTCGGGAAAACCGCCACGGCCGTCCGCTAATCTCAGGATATTTAATGGCACTCCTCAGTGCACACGTGCCGTGGCAACAGCACTGGACGCACTAAGTTAATCGCACGAGTGCTAAAAGAAATGATACGTCCGATGCGCAAACAATGCAATTTTATGTTGTTTCGGTCTAATACGGTAACTGCTAAAGCTCCCTCGTTGAGCACAGGAACTTTCACGTTTTTTTGTTTTATTGCTTGTTTTTCTTTATAACGTGTGAAGTTCTCGCGGCCGTTATGACCGCCAACATATCCTTTTGCTACATTATCTTAGGTTTTCACTTCGCAAGCTTTGCATAACATTCTTGGTCTGCTGGGAATTTTTCCCGTGTAGTAAGATTCCAGGTGCTTCATCCTCTAAAGGTCTTGTACTCTTTCTTTAAGAAAAAGATGATAGTCTTTCTTGGGGACCTTCGACGCAAAAATTTTTGTCTGTCTGTCTGCCCATTTGTCTGTTTGTCAACACCTAACGGTACTTGGCATTTTACATGGCACCAGCGTATTCACCAAACGGCTGATCCTATCCGCAGTGCCCAACAATGTTGCTCAAGATTCAGCATTCATACTTGTGAGATTGTCAAATAAACAGCAATTATCGCGCATATCTGAGGCACCATAACAACACGTATATATTCTGTATGTGCGTCTTTTACTAAAAAAACCTACATAAGTTGTTCTAAGGACCGTAGCGTTTATCACGCTCTGCTGACTATGCAACGCTTGCACGAAAAGGGAAGTGTTCCAAGCGCTTTTCTAAGACGACACGGTGGTGGCACTTACCCGTCACCTTGCGTTCTACACCTTATCACCTCCGAGACGGGCGCCACGCGTTTCGTTTTTTGATACTGTTTCAAAATGTCCTGTGAGGACTCATGACTTCAATGACTCATATGAATGAATGTGTAATGTATGAATGTATGATTTGATGCACATGATTCAGTTAATATTTTGTGTCATAGTTTATTCTAGAATACTTTGTTATATCGTCGCTTTTCCCCAGTGCCTATGGTCACGTACTTTCATCTGTTTGCGCTTTGTGTTAAAGAGGCACTAAAGTAAAATTGTTAAAAGTTGTGGTAGAAAAATTAGCCACCCTGTTCACGAAGTGTCTGCTGACAGTTGCCATATTCCAGAATCCTGGAATATGGCAACCACCATATTAATTCATAAGAAAGAGGGTGACAAAGACTTCAACAATCACAAGCGGATCAGCTTGCTGCTCTACCTCATATACAAGCTATTCACAAAGGTAGTTGGTAACAACAAGCACATACACGTGTGGCACGATTTCGGTATCCAGCCATCTTTGACTACTTTGTTCATAAAGCATTTCTTCACTTGGTAACCTCGTGATACACATTCAGTCATACAAGTCATTGTTGCCATTAGATATGAACGGAAATTTTCCAACGGCATCGAAAACGAGTTCAAAATGATCGGTGGATGAGGTATCAAAAGTACACAGCAGACCAAGAATGTTATGCAAAGCGTACGAAATGAAAAGCTTAATTATAATGCAGCAATACGATACCTTCTCGGTCATGGCGACCGCCAGAACCTCACAACTCAGAACGAAAAAGAAGCAATAAAAGGAGGAAGTGCAAAACTTCTTGTATTTCACAGGTTTTGATCTGTATGAAAAATTGTATGACATCTAAACGAAAAACAAATGACATTCTCAGTCAGTCTTGTTAACCAGACGTGCAAATAGGTTAGAGCGCCCAGCGCTGTCGCTATTCTACAATGAGTGCCGTTAAGTAGTCTGAGATTTGCGTATGGCAGTGGGTATGATTTTATATCGTCCAGAGGCAAATGTACTTTGCTAAAGGTCCAAGACATCGTGATACGATCTCCAACTGGACACAAGTTCATTTTGTCTAAACTCTGCATGCATTCGTGACAGCTTCGAATCTTTCTTTCATTTCTTCAATTCACACGATATATCTTTCGCCATGCAGCATTTTATTCCCAATATGTGCTTGCTATCCTGACAAGGAGGCATACTAAGAAAGTCGATATCTGGTAAACAAAGAAAAGTGGGATTGAAAAAAAATGACAGCGTATTCACTGCCAAAATGATGAGGAGTGGAGCGAAGCGTCGATCAGTCTGTCCGTGGTTCCGTCCATCCGTTCATTCTGGCTGCCGTCTGTTCATGCATCAATCCGTCAATCTGTGCACCCATTGATGCATCCGTCCATTTGTGCCTTCGTCCGTCACTGCGTCCTTCCATGAGTCTACGCGTGCATCCATCCGTCCATCCGTTCGTCCTTCCGTGTGTCTGTCCGCCCGTCTATGCATCCGTCCTTCCATCCATGCGCCCATTGATGCATCCGTCCGTTTGTGCAGTCGTTCGTCACTGCGTCCTTCCATGCGTCCACGCGTGCATCCGTCCTTCCGTCCATTCGTCCTTTCGTGCGTCTGTCTGACCGTCCATGCGACCATCTATGCGAACGTCAATTCATCCGTCCGTGCATTTGCTGTGCATTCGTTCGTGCATGCATTAGTTCGTCCATGCGTACGTCCGTACGAGCGTCCATGCATCCGTTCGTCCGTGCATCTGTCTGTCCACGCGTCCGTCCGTTCAGATAGTGAACACTTCAAGTACCGTCATCTCGTATCTTTTCATCATACATTCATCATATAGAAGTGCCATCATCCAGCGGACGTTCTAAGAAGTAAACAAGAAGCGGCTACCTACTACTACTACTACTACTACTACTACTACTACTACTACTACTACTTGCAGACGCACAACCCACGGCATAAAAAGTTTTGCCCCAAAAACACCAAAACAAGTTTTCTTATGCTATTAATACCTCGAGACTTTGAGGCCAAAAATAAACAGATTACGCAGGTGGCAGCTTTATCTTGCGACCAAGCAATAATGTGTTCTGGTCTTCAGCTTCAAAATGTTTCTCTCTCTCTTTTTTCTTGCAGTCTGCGCACATGGTCGAGCTTCAATTGAGAGGCACTACCGAACGCTGAAATACAGTGGTCGCCCCCGAAGTAGATGTATTGTCTAGGTGGCCTTCAACAAGCTCTAGATCGACTGCGGTGGCATCTGATTTGTGAGCAAAAAACCAAAAACACACACGTCCGCGTTGCGGTGGTATCATTGTGGTGGTGCCGACAAAGTAAAGATAAACACGAAAAGACGGGAAAGTTTATTTGGGTCAAGGGTTACATTTGTTTACGCAGATGTGACGGGTGGGCTCCGGCTCATCTTCTATTGGATTAACACGGCAAACTGACGGCAAGCTGGACGAGTTTGTAAGGCAACATGTTTATGTAAGGCAGCCGGTTGTTATTCATGGGCAAACGGCGTGCTTGCGGTCTTTTACTACAAGGTAAGGTTGGTTAAATAGGACATAATAGAAAAGGCATTCGTGGCCCATTTTCAGCTGAAGGTGGCGATAAATATTTATATGTTCAAGGTGAGGATAAAAAATAAATTATTACAATAAGCATAAGCTGAGGCAACGCCTCCCAGAAAAACTATGCCTGGAACGTGGCTCTTTCTTCAACTGAGAGCTTGCTTCCAGCACAAAATCTTGGAGGCCATGCCTGCTAATGCGCCTTGCGACCGTCCGCCGCGTGGGATCGCTCACCTCCGTACAGCTCTGTCACGTGACATTACCGTACCGTTCTGTCACGTGACATCACAGCTGCTTGGAGGCAACTGTGAGAGCATCCCTATGGTGGCTAGAAGGAGAGGTGTCAGCATCGGCGCGCCAGAGAGCGAGCGAGAATTCATCCTGATGCAGCAGTGCTGCGGTCGCTTTAGAGATGCCCCTCCTCGCGGCCGCGCACGCATATCAGTCGTATTTTTCTGCAAATATTTTACGTTATTCTGCAGATTATAACAAAGAGTACCTGTCACGATTCTGGCGGTGCACTGTATAGCGTGTATTGGCACTGAAAACTAGTGTTTTCAATCCACTTCGTAGTATATGAGCTACGAATCTTAGAAGATAGAGAATCAAGTGACTTGCCGTAAGCTTGGCACCAACACAAAGTCCGTGCAGTTTTCGCTTTGATGCTGCGGTGTTCTTCTAGTAGTCTCAATGCCCGTAAACGTGTCGGTAACCATTATTTTTTATGACTTGTGCAATCAAGGTCCAATTTTACTAGCAAGACATTTATTTTCACGAAAGCGAAAAACTACATGAATAATAAACACCGCATATGTATTAAGGTTGGAGAGAACTGCAAATTATACGAAACTCAGCTAAAGCAAGTGAATAAGGCAACTAAAAGAACAGTAAGTATACGATAATACAATGGCCATACATACACACATGACATTAGGATTCGATTGCCAAAGATTGATACAGTCATGAACCTTTCACGAAAAAATTGATTTCTGCATACGTGAAACATAGCCAGAAAGTGACATCATAGTTGTTAATGGGAGATTTGTAACAATGTTAACAAGACAATTGTAAAATCACAAGAAACAAGACAGTGTGAGTAATGCACTATACGATAAAGTAAAACCTTGTTCTCTGAGTTGACACTGACAGTTAGGTCATACGTCTCAACTTCAAGAGCGTCATCTTTTCTCTTTTTTTATTGGACTCATTTTCTGCAGGAACGAGAAAATACATTCTGGTCATTGTAAAGAATCTAATTGTCTAATTTGTCACTTTCAGTTTGTGGTGTTCAGAGCGGGCCATTTTTAACCTCTTTACAGACAGGCAAGAGATAAGGTTTGTTATGCTGTCCCTTCAACTTGTTAAAAATGAAGCAATATATGAATGCATCTTCCATAGCTTTGACCGTGTCTGTAAAGGACTCGGACGGGTACAGAAGGCATGATTCTGCTGGACTCAAGCAGGAATTCTCAGAGTGTAGCAACAACCTGCTACATTTCTTTGCACTTTGTCTTTTTCACCATGTTCCGGGCCACATAGCCACTGACCTGATTCGGGGGTCACTTTTGCGTCCAATGAGATCTGTGTGGTCAGGGAGGGCTTCACAAGCAACAATCATTTTATGAACATCATTGAGGTGCCCCACATCTAGAAGCTCATTCAGCCTATTTTGCAATTTTATTGAATTAGTGTGGATCCGCGGACATTTAAGGCTGCTCAGGAATCCAGGAGGTATGTTTCCACTGGAGGGTGACTGTGCCAAGCTGTAAAAACTAAGGCAATTCACAGAGATCGAAAATTGTGTCGTCGAAGGGTGATCATTCAAGCCAGACATTTGCTTCAGAATTCCAAAAAAGATTTTAAGCGCGTCTTGCTAGAGGCGAGACGCCATCAAGTATTTATAGCCCAAGGTTTTTGTGACATACTGCCGGATGGAAAGGATGCTGGTTAGAGTAACGTGGAGTCTTTCGGCAGTTGATTCACTCTGGAACCCACCTTCCTTAGGTACAGCTACTACCCATGTTGCTAAGAACCCGTTTATAACATGAATGTAGCTACGGACGATTATTCTTTCGTCAAAATCAGCTTCGCACACAACGTACTTATTTTCCAGTGGTTTCTTAGCGCGAGGAATCACACGTTCCCAGGCCTTCCGCCGTTCATCATCGGCTGGAGCAGAGAAGAGAGACGCTTTCTTCCCTTGTTTGCGGGCCGAAACATATCCCGCTTTGCATCCAGGTGCAAAGCAGTGTCCTTGATGTTTACCTATCACTGTGGCCTGATCACATTGGCACGTATTGATCCTGAACAAGTCTAAAAGGGCAAAGCGCAGACGTTGCAATTTGCGAGCGCACGAGCAAACGACCAAAAGTGCCGCACGGGCGACTGGCGAACGCTCTCGACTGATCAGGGTGGCGGCTTGCACGCCGCTCCATGGCGAACATATATACCAGCACGCCTCTCTGCAAGGCGCGGCCGGGACGATGCTGACACATATCCTTCGAGCCACCATAGCATCGCTGTGTTCGCAGGGGGCGACCACCGCAGGCGTTCGCCTCCATACCGGAGGGGGAGGGTAAAATCTGAGGGTAGGGCGGCACGTTCGCGTCTCACGTTCCAGGCTGTTATGCCTGCGAATCCACAACGAACGTCCATGCTTCTAAAAAAGGCAATCTGTGTCAAGGCCAGCACGCAAACCCGCCTGACGCGAACATCTCAACGGCATCATCACGCGACGGTGCCTTTCTGCCGCGCACGCACAGTGAGTCACCTCAGCCAGCGAGCCCGTCGAAGCAATCGGCGCCTTCCTGTCTGGCGAGTCTGACGCAATGCGTGGCGACGTCACTCGTCCTTGGGTGCAGCCACGTGCAGCGCAGCGGCTCCAGATTTGATGAGAATGACGCGGCCCAGCGATGACCCCATTGGAGTATTTTGACCTCACGGCCAGCGGCGCTTCTGGTTGGACATTTGGTTACTCAAAGAATCCTCCCGGTGCATATAAAAAAAGCCCTGCGGCGCGTCACAAGAGTAGACCTATGTGTTAGAGAAGAGAGCTCGGCTCTTCGGGTCTCTGAGCTGTCGCCCCAGTGCTGAATTTTTAACGCCTCTGTATATATGCTGTACATAAACCTTGTTTAACTCACCGTCGTCTCGTCCGCTCATCTATCAGATCTGCGCAGAAGCAGTCGTGAGCTAAGCAACCTACGCTACCAAACGGATGGTGACCTTCCCGGCGGAGATCGGAGCAGTGGCGCCTTCGGGACCGTGTTGGCGTTTCCGTCTTTCGTAACAAGGCATAGCGCATAAATATTGAATCCAGAAGGCTGCATTGCCAGCAGATACACAATAAAGTCTGATGACAATATGCATTGACAGATTTGGAGTGACCCACAAACTCTGCGACGAAGTACTCCACTCTGGCAGAGGAAAACAGAAGGGAGTCTACCAATGGAACACTCGCGCTGCCTATTGAGCAAATAGCAGGGTCAGAATGGAACGTGACTCGCGCGTCTTTCTTCTTGCACGAGAGGGCACGCTGGACACAGCAACGCTACGCTAGCAAAACGTGAGCTCTGACGCCAGGCGTAACTGACGCTACCAGCGTCTGTTGGCGCGCCAAAAGTTGGCGCCGTTTCAAGGCACGGGCCGCTTGATGATTAGCGGTTTAATATGGCTATTTTCTCGGAGTAGAAGGAGTTGCTCCGGGGAGTTGATCTCGCGACGTAGCTGCTCCTTATCTGCCAATGAAACATGGAGAACTCCCCGTCCGCCAATGGAGCAAACTTGCTCTGCATTGAGCAGAAGGCAGTATTATCGGAAGGGCTCCGAATCTGCCAATGGATGACATCATAGGTCTTGGATTAATGCATTGCACTGTGGCATTTCATTGTAAATACATCTTTTAATGAAAGGAAAATTTCTGTTTCTAAAAGCCAAGCATCCTACTAATATTCATTAAAGTTTTCCGTTTAACGATCAATGAGTATCCCATCATCGACGTCACGTGGCTGTTTGTTGCGACAATTCTACACTACGTAGCTGGGAATAAAACTTGTTTCGTCCCCTAAAGGAACTTGGCCCATACCAACAAGGAACATTGGCCACACTGTACGTTATCAAGCAAATTTAAAACCGCCATAATGAGCTGAATGAAGCTCGTGCCGACTAACGAAAAAACAGGAGGCATTAGCGCAAAATGTTTCTGATTCAAGTAAAACCCATTTGGCAGTTCTGCAGCAGTGAGCGATATGCCACGTCTAATCACTGCAACTGTCAAGTTGCAAGGCCAGGCACTCAGTGCTCCACTAGACAATCTTGGAGAAAGGTTCATCCGAGAGAACTTTTGCCATTTGGTATATCAGACAGCCCTAAAGAGAAGTGGGCTCAGTCTTAAGGCCATTTTTGTGATCTATAGATACCGTCCCGCCACCTTGACATGCATATTTCTGACTTCGAAGTTTTCGGGGCACATAGCTAGAAAGCTATGCCGCTAAAAATCTCGGCAAATTATCTTCAGAGTTTTCCTCATACAAGGTTATATATGCTACCCTGGCGCTGGGAAAAAAGTTAAAATGAACTGGTATATCAGCTAGCGAGGATTTATGGAAAAGCAGGGAGCAAGGAGAAATCTAATACAAAATGCCAAAAAGCAGCCGGGCAACCATACTTGCTACTCAAACTGATTACGAACAAGAAACTTACGTTTTACTCTGCAGAAAGTGACAGTATTTGCGAAATCAATTCACCACAAGCTAGGAAGAAAGTACCCTCTGAATTTTTCAGGTGTTGGCACTTTTAGCACTTCATTGCTACGCTCGTCTTGCTGGTGCGGAGGAAATGCCTCTTCTTTACTAACTTTTACATTTGCGCGGTGTCCTGAATAAACGCTTCGAACTGTATGATGCTATTGATTCTTGTTCCACTGACACAATTAGTCTAACAGAGACTTGGCTTCCTGAAGAAGTAAAAAAAAATGAAGAAATCTTGGATTCTCAGAAGCGCTGCAAATTTTTACCAATATGACCACGATTATCGGTCTGGTAGGGGTGTTCTACTGGAGGTTGCCAATAATCATGCTTCTCATATTATTCCTGTTATGTCTTCCCTTGAGAATGTTTGTGTTCGTGAGCTGATTGATTCTCGCGAAATAATATTTGCTATTGGTCACCAAGTGCATCATCATCCCTTTTCTATGACCTGCACGATGTTGTTATTCAGCTGTTCATCAATTACCCAAGAATACCTTCTTTCTTTTCTGGCGATTTAAACCTTACCGATGTCATGTGAGAAAAGGACCCGGTTACCTTAAGCACAACTCAACTAAATATACGGAATTTTTAAATTTCAGGAGCGAAGCTCTTTAATACGTGGCTCCGTCCATCCAGCGTTGACATATACGTTAGATTAAATTAAACGTTAGAAAATGCAAAAGTATGAGGATTTCCAGTGCTGAAGTGACTTCCCCTACTTACACACTTAATAACATCCCACTAGAATGCGTAACATCGTACAAATACTTGGGTGTCCATATTACCAATAACCTTTCATGGAAAACTCATATTGATTACATAGCCACCAAGGCCACTAGCACATTAGGATATTTTCGCCGGAAGTTTCCTCAAGCGCCATCTTCATTAAAACTACTACTGTACACAACTTTCATTCGTCCGAAGCTTGAGTATGCATCGTCAGTATGGGACACCGGATATCAGAACCACATAAAATTACTAGAAAAAATACAAAATCGCTCAGTCCGCTTCATTTTAAACAATTACCAAAGAACTGCGAGTGTTACTAACATGAAAGACATTCTACACCTTCCATTGCTATCACATCGCCGAAAACTATCTCGACTCTATCTTTTCCATAAAATCTACTACCACAATTCATATTTACATTCTATGCTTCTTCAGCCACCGCCGTACATTTCATCCCGCATCGACCATCGCCAAAAGGTAAACATTCCACACAGCAACACCGTCGGCTTTTCACACTCATTTCTCCCCACAACGACCAGAGACTGGAACAATCTGCCTGCATCACTCACAAGCATAACTAACACCAATAATTTCAAAATCGCACTTCGAAGTTTCATTTCGAGTTAACATCGTTCAGTGTTTGTTTTCATACCTTTAATTTTTTTTTTTTTTTTTTTTTTTATGCTTCTCGTATTCTAGTTTTGCGAGTGGCTACTTTTTGTACATTTTTTTTTTTTTTTTTCATTATATCTCTTTTGGCAGTGCATCCAATGATAAAATCTTGTAATTCTTCCAGGACAGTCCAGTGTTTTGATTGCTGTGTTATTCATTTTGGTTCATTGGCCTTTGTTCTTGTAACTGATATTTGTTTAAAGCGTCATCGTGATAATTCATTTCTGTATTTTTAAAACTATAACCAAGTTTTTTATTTAAGTTATTATTTACGTGTTAACTTTCTTCTTTGCCCCTCCCCTCTTCAATGTACGTTTGTACCCTGAGGGTATTTGAAATAAAATAAATAAATAAAATATACGTGGCCATCGGTGGCACATACCCGCTCTAATGCGGGTATGCGCCACAGGGGATGCGAGATGGGAGATGGCGGTACTTGGAGTGTTCACTAGATGAACGCACGGACGTATGAACAGACAGACTAGACGACGGACGGACAGATGGAAGGACGAATGAACGCACGGACTGACGGAGGGACGCATGGATGGACGGATGGATGGTAGCGTGGACGGACGGAAGCAAGAGCGAACGGACGAACTGAAGCACGGACGAGCTAACGGATGCTTCACCCCACTCAACGGCATTCACTCCGTGAATATGCTGTGATTTTTTGACACGATTTTAACTGTTGCCCCGCCGCGGTAGTCTAGTGGCTAAGGTACTCAGCTGCTGACCCGCAGGCCGCGGGTTCGCATCCCGCCTGCGGCGGCTGCGATTCCGATGGAGGCGGAAATGTTGTAGGCAAGAGTGCTCAGATTTGGGTGCACGTTAAAGAACCCCAGGTGGTCGAAATTTCCGGATTCCTCCACTAAGGTGTCTTTAATAGTATTATGGTGGTTTTGGAACATTCAACCACACATATCAATCAACCAATCACTTTAACTGAACCCAACTGGTTGACTTTCCCACTCGTGTTACTCCCACTTCCGCTAGCATATTCGACTTAGTACTTACCACTACACCTGAGCTAGCTCCACCAACCACTCATTTACCGGGAATCAGTGACCATTCTATAGTCCACCTCACAATAAAACCACGGGTTTTCATCAAGAGAACAACGAAAATTATTCAAGACTATAGCAACACGGACTTTGATGGAATGAATACAGAGTTATAATTTTTTGTCATCCTGTTCTTTGCTTGTTTTGAGCAGCGGTCATTTGAACAGAACTGGTGAGAATATAAGAGCGAACTGCTAACCCTGATTGACCGATTGGTACGTAGGAGGAAAGTTTTATCAAATCCTCGTTCTCCATGGTTCAATAATACGTTGAAATCCACGTGCAATAAAAAGCAGTGGCTAATCATACGCGCGAAATCAACAACAACAACAGACCATTGGTTTTCTTAACAGACATTTAACAGAGAATTTTTTAGTGTGCTTTCGGAAGCCAAAAAATATTTTTTGATGATACTCTTCTATCGTTGCTTTGCTCTAATTCAGGCAAGTTTTGAAACAGCATTAACGGAACTAAATCTCGGCATGTTCAATTAATTTAGTGGGATGTCCCAGTTGCTACAAGTGGGTGCGGCCACGTTCTGAGCAATGTCTTTACTGCGCACTTTAATAACAGCATCCCCAATATGTTTCTGCATTTGGCAAGCACAGATTTCTTGCCATTAGACCCTATTAACATTGAGGCAGATGGCCTAGAAATACTCGTTGTAAAACTGAAAGTGTCACCATCGGCTGGTCCAGATTTCATTTCGTCAAAAATGTTGAAATGTACTCAGGTCTATCCTTCTGTAGTAATGTCAAAACATTTTGAACAGTCATTGTAGACGTCCACACTGCCATCTGAGTGGAAGGTTCGGAAATGGGTCTCTGTGCATAAATCTGGTGATGTACATTCCCCCGATAACTACGGTCCCATATCGTTAACATTCATGTCAGTTAAAATCTTAAAGGACGCCATACACTCACACCTAATTGAATTCCTTCAACCTAATTCCTTCTTTAGCATTTATCAGCGTGACATCCTGAAGACAGTTTCATGCGAAGCACAGTTGCTGTGTTTTACTACCGACTTGTTTATTAACACAGATCTAAAATTTGATACTGACTGCATATAATTATATTTAACAAAACATTTTCCTCTGTTTCACACAAACTACTCATTTTCAAACTTACTAAGCACAACGTCGACCACAATGTCTTTACACGCATTAAGAAATTCCTCTTTAACCGCAGCCAGTACGTGACAGCTAATATATTTTTTTTGTTCACCTAATCCCGCAGTCACATCTGGTGTACCACAAGAGTCCGTTTTAGGCCTACTCTACCAGAAAATAACCGGTCATGTCGAACATCTTAACCTTTACTGCGAACGAAATAGCATGTTCGCTTTGTAGAACATAAGGCTTGTGACACTTGGTATATCTAAATGCAAGAGCATGCAGTTCTATATCGCACTATTACCCTCTGTAAACCTGCTTGTGCCCTCCACGTGCACATATATGTATACACTGATAGCTCAACCACAGCGTCTGGTTCTGGCGGTGCGGTGGTGATTCGAGCTAGAGGAATCACTCTGCGAATCAAGCTGTCACACGCCACTACGTCTACGGCGGCAGAACTTGTGGCTTTGCGTGGCGCCCTACAGTACATCAAATCTCAGAGACCGAGTAAATGGGCTGTGTTTTCAGACTCTAAACCGGCCCTACAGAGCATGCAGTTAGTCCTTCGACGATGTTGCCATGAACAGTTAACTTACCAAGTTGTCAAGCTTCTTCACCACGTCACAGAAACAGGCCACGAGGTCAAGTTTCAGTGGCTTCCTGGCCATTGTGGGATCAGTGGCAATGATTCTGCATTCAACACCGCTCGCACATCGCACCAAAAAGAGCACATCCTTCCAATTCCTTTGTCAAGGACTGACGCTGCAAAGCAACTTCATCACCTGGCACGTAGTCTGTGTCTGCAGGAGTAGAACACCCCAAGCATAAGACATACGAGACTCTACCAAATCAACCCTCGACTGGAACTTCGACCTCCATCCGGACTTCGTCAACGTGAAGCTTCGCTTCTTTGTAATCTTTGGTTGGGGGTTGCCTTCACAAAAGCATATAGAACCCTCATCGGATTGACCCACAATACGGAATGTGACGTCTGCTGCGCCAAAGAAAACATGGACCATCTGATATGCCATTTCCCTCGATTTGCCTCCGAAAAACAGAAGCTTTCGGACGCATTGCGACAATCGGACGATCGGCCACTCTCTATGCAGATGCTACTGGAACACCGTCCTCGCCTTTCGTCGGCTCAGAAAGTAGTCAAAGCTGTCTTGTGCTTTTTGAGGACTACAGGCCTACGTGACAACCTTTAACTTTTGTGTAGTGCCACCGCTGGATACGCGCCAGCCGATAGACTGGCAATCCTTTTTTTCTCTTTATCTTCTCTTTCCCCTCTCTCTCATCTTTATGTCCCCTTCCCATTCCCCCAGCGTAGGGTAGCGAACCGGGCATGTGCCTGGTTAACCTCCCTGCCTTCTCTCTTGTTGTTCATCCTTACCTTGGTGTTCACATATCTTCTCATCATTCCTGGAATAAACAAACGGAATATGTGATTACCAATGCTAACCACATGCTTGGTTATCGGCGCCGTATCATTTTCTCTGCTTCACCACCGCTCAGGATAACACTGAGTGAAACATTGCTCAGGTCAATATTAGAGTAAGCATGCGGCATGTGGGACCCAACTCATGTCATTCTCAATCAGTCGCTCGAAGCCACTCTGAATTGCGCAGCACGTTTCATGTTATCGAAGTGTTGACGTCATTCCAGTGCCACAACCATGAAGAGCACCCTGAACTTGCCTGATCTTTGAATGCGCCACAAATTGTCTCGCGTCAACACTTTTATTCACAAAATCTATTATTATACCACTGCCGACCCACAGGTCATGGGTTTAAATCGCGGCTGTGGCGGCTGCATTTCCGATGGAGGCGGAAATGTTGTAGGCCCGTGTACTCAGATTTGGGTGCACGTTAAAGAACCCCAGGTGGTCGAAATTTCCGGAGCCCTCCACTACGGCGTCTCTCATAATCATATGGTGGTTTTGGGACGTTAAACCCCACATATCAATCAATCTTTGTGCCACGTGACCAAGCAGCGTGGGGAGGGGAATCTTTGAGACGACGTTCCCACATTGACTAACAGGGTTGGGTGGGCGACGTCCATTTGTATAGCCTTCAGTCGGTGTACACAAACGACGAGTGCCAGTTCAGCTATTTTTCACCGCTCTGGAATACACGTTTTCCACACGCAAAGTCTTGTTTCTCTTTTTGTGTGTGTGTGTGTGTGTGTGTGTGTGTGTGTGTGTGTCAGCCTTGGGAACAGCGTTACTAACTCCATCTCTCGCCGTTTCCTGAAAACAAAGCCCCGAAACCGCAACATTCAAGCTGGACTCGACCACGCTCGTCGGCAGCTCTGGCAAGTGCTTAATAATTATAATAATTGAATCTTATCTCTGTACAACATGACGACATTTAGCACGCAAGTGTGTAACCTTTCTGTGCCTATGAGCACACAAAGAACATATAAAAACACTGAATTTGATAGAGGTATGTATACATGCCGTGTCAGAAAATTACGCGCTAACGAGGACGCATAATGTTGTGCACACAAAGTTCCTCACAATGATATCTCGAGGGGAGTGTAGTGCCACCGTCTATGGGAATTTCTTAAGGGGCCCCATTGGAGCGCTGAGAACTACGGTATATGTGTCTGCGAGGCTTGTGTAGGCTGGTGTTGAGCGAGGCTTCGGCTCAAAAGTGAATATGACTGCATAAATAAAGCCTCTCTAAAACAAAATATTTATAAGCGGAAATCTTTCACGCGCAATATATATTCTAAAATAAAAGTACACTTACCTTTACGGCACAACCAAACAGCGAAAGGAAGAAACAGACGACATAACAGTGGTGGAGGGAAAGCTTGCTCGGTCGTCTGCCTGCCAAGTTTAGTGGCCGTTGATTATTTCTTACCCTTCGCAAAATTGTACAGCAACGCGAAAGGTCCCAGTGTTAAATAAAACAACGTTTTGTGCAATGTCAAGAAATAAATAGCCAATTTTATGTGTTGTTTTAGTAATAAACTAATCATTTTAACGTGAAGCCAGACGCGCCTTTGAGATAGGCAAACTTGAGTCAAGTTTGAAGCTCACATGGTGAGTTGCTGGATGCATCCCCTTGCATCCAGCAGCTCACCAGCGCCAGATTTTCCTCTAGGTAATATTGCGAGACACTCTATGATTGTGTACAACGTGTTTCTTTTGACATAGGGTGAACGTTGATGCATCGTATAGTCAAGTTTGTTATTCATAAAACAGTCGCTGTTTTCGCATTCCATGCAGGGTTGCGCAGAGATACTCAGATACTGAAATACGTGCACTTTAACTCTAAAATACAAATACCGAGATACATTTGTGTCCGGCGTAACGAGACATTTCCAAAATACATTAAACAAAGAGACAAAAAGTACACCACAATACAGATTCCGGGGTACAGTAATACAGATACAAGGATACAAATTATAAAATGAATTATTGAATGCTGATGCTTTGCAAAGGTATTCACTACGCGGAGCATATATTGCGAATAACGTTTCATCAGATGAAAGCTTGCAAGTCAAGCGCATCACTCGAATCGTGATTGAACACCACTGAATTAATAAATAGTATGCATTTATTCTAGACACAAATATTTCTGCGACATTTCTCGCATTAAATGCACTCTGCCGCAGAAGCTCTGCAAATACGCTGTCATGCAGAAACGCCGCTTCAACCGAAATTTCGGAGCCGACAAATACCGTACCACCCGAAATAAGCTTATGTGTGCAGTGCCTGCCTTGAAAGATAAGAGACTTTCGTCTACAGGGCATGATAGTATTTCACAGCGTTTAACAGATCCATCGCTTTGGAAATGCTGTTGTGTATAATGAACTGTAGGTACTTAGTGAATCGAAGTTTTTCTTGAAATCGAACTCCCAGAAACATGTACTCGTAACACGCTCTATTTGTTGACATCCAAATTCAACAGCATCATGCAATCACAGCTGCAAATGAAATCACATGCACCTGGGCATGCAAATCGCCGCTTCCGCTCGAAAAGTTGTGCAAGAGCTGTGGTCTTGCGGTCGAGTTTGACAGCTAATTGAATGAGTATTTCGTACACGTTAGAAAGACAAGGAGCGCAAACGCGGGTATGACAGAGAAGTCACGAGGCCACCGGCATGCGCAGTCAAGTTTTTGTGTTCGCCTGTTTGTTCCCTGCCGCTGTGCGTCTTTTCGTTGGTTAGCAGGCGTTTAAGGAGTCTTGCGTTTTCTTTTGACAGGAATTTGTGTTAAGCTCTGGACACATAGTGATATTCGACTCACGGTCCAACTCGCTACGCCGCACGTGGCATACAACCATTCTGACACGTAGGACGAACATGCAATCAGGGCACCGGCAGCGCCCACATATCCCACCTGAGTGTACACACTCGGAAAACGTGGTAAGCTTTTCATTGAGTTCAAAGCAAGGAGTGTCAATCTATGCTTCGTTCCGAAACAACGCTGCCGATGAAGCGTACGCCCTTGCGGGCAATAAACGTCACAACCCACCACATTCACTCGCGCCTCCGTGCAGGGTGGACGACTCCGAGCTTAACAGGGGGAACGCTGTCACATGTGCTGTTCGATACCAAACGTGAGGTCATCGTGAAGCGTTTATTTTCACCGAAAGATAATAACCTTGTACTTTCGTGCAACAGGTTTACATGCGCAATTGGTTCTATCAACGGTTTCGATGTGAAGAGCAACGGTGAGAGCGAAGCGAGCCGATACAGCGGCTGGCTTGATAACACTAGTTTACCTGAGAAGTGGCCTTCTATTAGTTGCTGGACTCCCCGCTATAGTGACTCGGAAATGGGCATCGCCTCTTACGAATGGTGCACTTCAAAGATAACCTTATCCAATCATGAATTATTTTAAGTCGGACACAAAATTTGCCAAATGTTTTTTTTTTCATGTGGCCGTCAAGAGCGATATCGGCAAATGCTGGGGTGATCGGAGTCGTTGACGTGGTCGGAGAGGCGAAGAACTAGTCGGTGGCACGGGCGCCACCAGCGGTATGACATCACATGTCTCTCGCCCAGCCATTGGCTGCGGTCGTGAGACAACGCGACAGTTACGCGGCTACATTCGGCAAGTTCGTTGCCCGTGCAGTGTGCCCATCGACTCCACGTGTTATGGAAGCTGGCGAAAGTCTCTCGGATGCAGCTGTAGGGGCGATGAGCGGTAAAGCAAATTCTAAAAAGAAGGCAGAAAGTACTGGGGCTTGAAGCCAGTGAGCCGTTTGGCTTGGTGAGTGTTGACCCCGTTCACGACGTCAAGTGTGAGAGCAACTTGTCTAAGTGCATACAAGCCAAGTTTAAATTCTTCTTCACAGGTATTGCCAAGCAACCGAGGAAGTACACAATGACTATGAAAGATTACGTCTGGCCGTTGGTCGAGCCTGGGAGGTGTGTTCCCTTCGCACAAGGGCCCCCGTCCATGGAAAAACGGAACTACCCGGGAGCAGCTGGCATCATCACGAGAGCTAGAGAACCGTCTTATTGGGTGAGCCTATTGATCGTTATGCTTAGACAGCATGGAAAGAGGCGTATATACATGGACACTTGAAATTTAATGACGTGATTTAGACAAATCACTTCCAACTTCCAAGATTTCAAGAGATTATATGAGCTAGCTTGCGGCTGCAAAATTTTTCAGCAGACTGGGTGCAAACAGCGGGCTTCATTAAATCATGCTTGACCAGGGAATTTCGCGATTATATATGTTCGGTACAGATTCTCAAATAGTAAAATTCGGGCGTAACCACTTTTTACGGCGACCGTTTGGAATATGTTTGGCACCAAAAGTTTTGCACAGGACCATGATAAAAATATTTCACAGTTTTCCCGGCAAGCGAGTGTACGTGGATGCTAACGCAATCTGTGGATCTACGCTGGAAGAGCGTACCGAGGCTGTATAACGCTTTTAATGTGGCACGAGTAGCACGTCTAACTCTAAACTGATAGAATCAGACATTTCCAACGTCAGAAATACCCTTCATAGGTGATAAACTCAGCCCCCTTCTAGTTTCAGCACATTCCTGGGGAGCAGAGAATAACGACAGACATAATATTTCGCATTCAACGGCAAGAATTTCCAGAATATTGTACTGAGTATGTTCTAAGTCATGCTATGGCCACGGTGTCTGATCAACATCTCCAAAAACAAAGGCAAAAAGAAAGACAAAACAGCTGACCCCGAACTGCAGACTAATATAAGAAAGTTGGAAGCTTCACAGCCCATCGAAGGTGAGCTGAAAATATGCGCAAATGATGCGCTATCTGTTGTCAGGGGCATACTGCTTAACGAAACAAAAGTTGTCATTCTCGCTTATATTCGCAAACAAATGTGAGAGTGCCTGCACAGCGGTCATCTGGGCATTGGAAAGTGCGACGCCCGAGCTCTATAACACATGTACTGACCTACAATGAAAGGCGACTTGACGGCTATAGTATAGCGGTGCCCTTCTTGTCAGTTGCATACGTACATGTGCATATATGTCATACGGTCGTTTTTTCAAGGGAGCCACCTCAGCATCCGTGGAACCAAGTCGAAGCCGACTTGTTTCAATGTGCCAAAAGGCGTTACATCGCTAAGTATTTCTCGTACACACATTTTCTGGACCTTGAGCAGCTTCGGGAAGCTCGTGCAAGGGCATTGTATTTTTGCTCGATTCGGGATACCCAGACAGCTCTGCATGTGCAAGGGGTATAATATGCCCCCGCTACCCCACCCTTGCCACCCCTTAAAAAAATCGAGAACTGAGGGACGTCCTTTTTAACAGCTCAGCGGTCAAGGTTTTACTGCGGAAAAGCACAACACCCAACTGGAATTTCCGTCGACAGATGCTGTGCGTTGGATCATTCACACTTTTACTTCCACGATTACTGCAGGCATAAACATTAGCTGACTACGGTCCCAAAAATTGGCAGATCCCACGTACATGGGAAATCGATGATATGCAAAGCATGAATGAGTAAGGTTGATATGTCACTATTAAATCAGCAGAACGTTACGAGGTGGACGTAAATTATGTCGTACATAACATTTATGTCATGATCATCAATATTGGACGTGTCATTTACCTTCATAGTCTATTCACGTCACCTGAAACCAAATTTGGTATATGTGGAGCAAGCAAAACAGCTGCTATCGTGCTATGAGCGTCACATGTAGTCATGTTTTACATGACACGCATATCACGATTATCATGTTTTGACCTGTCATTTACATTCGTCGTCCATTCACGTCAGGTAATACGAAGTTTGGTATATGTGCCACTAGTGCAACGGCCGCAAGCAGGCTATGAGCGTAGCATGTAGCCATGCTTTACATTACACGTATATCATTATTATCATGTTTGGACGTGTCATTTACCTTCGTCGTCTATGGACGTCACGTGATGCTAAACTTGACCTATGTGGAGCTAGCGAAATGGCCGCGAGGGAATCATGATCGTGGTTTGTTGTCATATGCATGGCACGCGTGTCATGATTGCCATGCTTGCACCAGTCATATACCTTGGTCATTCATTGACGTCACGTAACACCAAATTTGGTATATGTGGAGCTAGCGAAACGGCCGTGAGTGCATTATGAAGGGCCCAATATGCTCCGAAGTGACATTGACGCGTGCACACGCTGGGCGCAGCGACGCTACGCTAGCAAAACGCGAGCCCTCTATAGTCTGACGCCAGGCACGACCGACACGACCAGCGTCCGTCAGCGCGACCAGGCGGCAACCGGGGCGAAATGCAACATGCTGCATTTCGCGCCGATGACGTACCAGCTCTGCCAGACATCACTGCTGTAGCACTCGCCCCAAGATCAAGTGGAGTCGCGCCTGGTGGTCACTGGCTGAAGCGCACCTTGTGTGGATTGCTCCCGGCGTCGTCTGATATCCACATAGGTTAGCACGTGCGCGTACGTCATGCTCGTGCTCGAAGGGCGGTTCGTCCCACTCTGCTAGCGCAAGAGTAGCTGCTTGTACGTTTGCTTAGCACTGTCTACAGAAGCATTTGGCCTTACTCGCCTGTATATGTACCGCAATAAGATGAGGTCGAGCACTTGGCGAGACTGATGTGTATTTTTGTCGTAGCCTCTCTTCGCCGGGATTAAGATGTCGGTGTAGGTGCCGCTTTTCAGCTGAAGTCTATCATAAGGTGCACTTGGCATCACCCCAAACATTAGGAATAACAAATATTGTGGGAATGTAGTGTTTTAGTGACTCGGGGATAAACTAAAGTTTTGCGTCGTTGTGTCGGCTTTAAAAAATTGTGGCGTTCTTGCTTATCAGTTATGCGACGAACCTCAATTGTGCTTGAGATAACCTCGTATTAAGCGGTCCTAGTCTCAAGACACTGCTGTATAGTAAATTCTGACACATTGTTACTTCAATTGAACGACACGGAGCTGAATAAACTTGAGTGGTAGTGCGCAATTGCAGCATTGGGCGATATACTTATATAGACAGACCCGTGTTCTTATCAAAGGTGAACCCTTGGCAGAAGTCTGCCTGGTTAGAACAGGAATGAGGCAACTACAAAACTCCAACCAAATGATTGTATCCACACAACCGACGTTTCGAAGTTGAAGCAAGCGCTGACTCAAGCACTGTACTGCAATTTTTGGTTGGAGTTTTCTCACCCTTGTTCTTAGAGTTAGATTCGTTTAAAAGAGGCCATATTGTCAAAATATTCCAGACGGCGTGCCTCACATATGTCGTATCGCATGAACATGCGCTTCAATGTGCCGATAATGAAGTCTACGCGTCGATCCAGGAGAAGTGAGTCGGAGTCTTCGTTGTTGCACGCTTCTACAAGGGTAATTTTAAGAGCCGCACAAGCGACCTGGATGACTGGAATCAAAGTTTCGCCCGTATAGCAAAAGTTAGAGCTGTCGTCTTCAACCGCGAAAACTACACGATCGACTTTAGGCAGTTTGTCGACATCAGGTAGGCGTTCTGCAAGCATACCGACGTCAGCTCCTGTAACCACGCGACGCGCTTCGCAAGACCAGTACTCGTCCCAAGGAACATTTGCGTCAGCCTGTGTCACGCTTATCACTTGACACAGGTGTCCTGACATCGTGCTTGGTCGTGCTCACGAGCAGCTACGCTCCACTGAATGTATGAATGATACGCATGAACTCTTGGACAACTTTATCGAACCCGGCAACAACCGCACCTCCTGCAAGGAAAACCAGAGCTACAACCGGCTTGAAAACTGCTGTCGTCCTGGGTTATGCACTTAAAAAAATCTTTGAAAGATTTACACCCCGCGCGAAAAATTCCACCAGCTTATTGGAATCCGAAACTCTGGTGTAAAGTTGCCCGATGACTCATCGTGTCTTGGCAAATCAGTATTGGCCACAAGTGATGACGGACTTGCAAGGGCCTCGAGAGTACTTTTAGCCAAATTCGTTATTTGCCGCGAAACTACCGCAATTTGCAGAATAATAAATGCCACAAATTTCATTTCTGGCATCCCGTTGAGCACGAATCACGGTTGTCATGTGACAGATGTTACACAAGAAGCAGTAAAATATTTACATGAGGGAAAGCGGCTAGCGCGAGGATGTTTTCGGTCGAGAACGGCGCTCAGGGCAGCGTTCGAAAGTGATGGTTACGGCGCTGCGGGCAACTGCGCCGAATGTCGCGTCTCACCAGGGTTCTCTTTGGGAATGTGTTAATTTTTTTTTGCTTGTTTCTCTGGTTTCAAAAAGCCACTGCTATTCTGATGAATGCATTGCGTGTAATGCGAAGCTCTTCATATGACTGTAGGATGCCAATTATTACACAATCAGGCAAGCAACTAGCGGACGCACTAAGCACGACTGACATATTGATTCGTGCTTGCGACTTTGCTTTGAAATGCGGGGCATTTCTTAGTCGCCCAATGGTACGCATCGTGCGTCACCGTGGTCCGCACGCCCATTGCGCATGCTTCCTCCTTGTGTATTGCGCCGCATGCAAACTGCAAACTGTTTGTCTCGTGCAAACTGTTTGCCCCCCCCCCCCTTTTTTTCACCTCGCAAGGCCGACACAAACAGCGTCTGCTAGTAAAAACGACTGTTCGAGCTGCACAACCGTCGCAAATCAGCGTCCCACCACTCGTTGAAGGCAGCGCTTTCTCTTTTATTCAATCAATAAGATAATAAAGACGCAATAACAATTTAGCATTCCCGAACCATGCCCGAATTACGCTGAATTCCGTGGGAACATGCGGGCGGCATTTTTCAGAGTGAACTTCCTTGCGCCATGCGTCGTCCCCTGCTTTGTAGTAGTATTAGTAGTAGTAGTCGTAGTAGTAGTAGTAGTAGTAGTAGTAGTAGTAGTATCTACCCCCTCTAGTTTATGAGTTGCTCTATAGATGGCGTTGTGTGTATAGGTACTTGAGAATAATTTAACTAAATGGCGTTAGACGCTATCTCAGCATGTGCACACAGTGAATGATAAGTGGGGTTAAACGACAGTCCATCCGTGCGTTTCAAGGAGACAGACAGATATATGGACAGACTGGCAGATAAACGTACGGACAGACAGACGCCCAGACGATCAGACGTACACACGGACGAACGCGCAGACACAGAGACATAGACACACGGACGATTCACGTTTTATTGATAAAACCCTTTCATGATTCGCCCCACTTATCATCATTCACTCCGTAGATTTGCTCTGATTTTTACTGCGATAGCCATTTGTCGGAAACTCTCAGTGGCATTTTGCCGCCGGCGTCGGCATCACTCACCGCATATGTATACGTATCTACATATATGACAATGCAAAATAGAAAAAACCCACAAGAAGACTCCAGCGCGATGAATCGAACTAGGGTCCCCACAATCATAAGTGCAAAGCGTTAACCACTGAGCCACGGAGGAGCACGTACTTCACCGTTCAAACAGCCAGCTATTTATATCTGCCACTCACTGCTGCACACGGGCATCTCGGGGGCCATTATCGTGTTTTCAGCATGATCAGCAAAATGGCGCAATGAGCGCGCGTCGGCACATCACGTGGCGGTGCAAGCTTTGATCACCCACGCGCACTTTGCCCCGCTTAGAGGAAGTAGGGGAAGAGAGCGATGCTCCCTCGCATGTCCTTATCTCTGGTGGGGAGGAGGGGAGGATCTTACATCTTGGCTGGCCTCGGCCTTTACCTGGAACGATTCTGTTGTAGTTACCGGGAGCACAAAAGTCACTGCAATCACTTCAGCCCCCATTCGAGAAAAGCGCGCGCTTTTCAGACACAGTGAAGTAGCAACAGAGACCCTTATTCACGTCCATCTGTAAGTGTGAGTACGTTTCGTGCGTCTATTGTGCGTGAGAAAGGTGGGTCACGTTTCGATATGCTTTCCATTCTGCGCGTGACCTTACAATTTGTTGCTATCGCGTTTATTGCTTCGCCTTTGCGGCAAAGCTGTGACTTTTTTTAGGGGCGAAGCTCTTTAAGCCGTGGGTCGTGCGTCCGCGATGTATGTAGTAGTAGTCGTCGTAGTAGTAGGGAGCTATCTCCATGGCCGGACTAGAGGAGCGGCACGCGTGAACTCTTGAATCGAGGAGGAAACCTGTGCCATTATTCATAAATGAAAAGTTGGCCATTTACGACAAAATAACCTGCAAAGACAAGTATCAGTGACTTAATCTCTAATAAAATTTGCCTGGAGTTTCATGCTTACACAAAAATACTGGTAACAGAAGAACGCACTTTGAGCACTATCTGATCAGAAAAAGTTGCCACGTTAAACTTGCTTGGTGTAACCTCCTTGATTATCAGCAAGGTCTAGTGAGAGTTGAGGCCATAGTGCCATGAACTAGCGGCGGAGAGAGGTGGAAACTAGACACAAAGCACGGGCTGCAAAAAAGTGCGCACGTGCTGCTTCTCCAGTCCGGCCATGCCACCTCTCGTTTAGTCGTTGGAATGTCAGCTGGATTTCTATATGATAAATATTGATGAAAGATGCGAGATGACGGTATTTCGAGTGTCATTAGATGGACGGACGGATTTACAGACGCATAAACTGACGATGAACAGACAGACAATTCACGGATGGATGGACGAATGCCCAGACGGATGCATGGATGAACAGGCTCACGGACGAATGGATGGACGGGCGCAGAACGGACGCATGGACGAATCAATACACAGATAGACGCATGGACAGACGCACGAACAGTCGGACGCACAGACGGATGGGCACACTGAAGGCGAATGCAAGAAAGAAAGGACGGATGCACAGATGGATGAATGGACGCACGGACTGACCACGCAGATGGACGGACGGATGGACGCACGAACGCTCGCACGGACGGTCGCACAGATGGATGCATGGACTGTACAGAAGCACGTACGGACTGATGGATGCTTCGTCTTACTGAACATCATGCACTTCGTGGACGTGCTGTGATTTTTTGTTTGTTTTCTTGAAACATTAGTTAAAACAGCGAGGCTGTTATTCATAAACGAGTAGTTGGTGGCTGATCACGCTCCTGGGCTCGCACGTTTCGGGCAACAGCGAACATCTGTGCAAGAGTAAACATCCTGGCTCCGGCAACAGTAAACATCTCTCTATAGTCACTGACTCTGTGTTATGCCTGTGAGTTTTTTAATATAGGCCACCAATACAATAATGTGGACAAACAGTGATTAATTCGACCTGACGCGGGAAACAGGCATACAACCAAACTGGCAGAGACCCGTGCACTGTTCGATGTCAGCAGCACGTTAAAGAACAATAGATGGACAAAATTTCCGGAGTCCTTCAATACGGCGCCTCTCGTAATGATATCGTCGTTTTGTAATGCAAAATCGCGCATATTATTATTAGGCATACACGAGTAAACTACTCAAATTTTATTTCATTTTTAGTGGTGCGCGTTGAATTACTATAACCAACATTTTCACAATGTTTTCAGGCATGAAAATCCCGCGATTACAGCAAAAAAAGAACTGTCGTATCCTTCAGCGATGTCGGATCACCACGGCCAGTCCAACCCGGCTGGCCTGCAGGCCCCTTATGCGATGACATTGCTGATGGACCACCTCTGCGGCGAACGCTAGCACAGACAGGGAGCATCCAATGAGGTAGACGGTGACGTAAGGCGCTGAATGGATATCGAACACAGCGAACGTGGTGCCACTGCTGCAAGGCCTGAATCGCATTCTGATGCGATGCAGCCTGAGACCAGCTTCTTGCAGCACGAGTAGCAGTCTTTGGTGCTGGCGTCTGAAATTATCATGGAGTATCAGTCAAAATAACATGGTAAACACTCACCTTAAGTATTCTGTTAGAAATTCGCGGGTACTTTTATTTGTGCGTTTATCCTCTTTCATAACTACCTGCTCGTGGACTTACGTTTGTACTTTTGCGCATGATAGGTAACCCAGAACAGTGCAGCTGTCCATTTCATGCATTAAAACAACTTCCGTAATGTCCATCGTGCTTTTCAATTTTAAAAAAATAAATTTTTACCTGCCGTATGGTGATCATTGTGCAAATATTTGGATCTACCGCTATCAACTCCACTTTTGAAGTAGTGGCAATTTTCAAACTTGCTTTTCTAACGCGAAAACGAAGCTAAAGCATAGTTTTCTCGGCAAGGAAATACCTTAGACAATGTTCAATTGGGTTTCCGGATCACCTTCATTATTTTCAGTGAATGTTTTCTTGCTGCTAATACACCCAATACTTGCGGCACTAGCAGCAACAATACTATGAACATTCTTGGCAATCTTATATCAATCACATGACAGATAATATTACGATATGTAGTTACACCTCAAAACATCCATTTTAGCTAAATATTCCCCACAGTTAAGCTTACTAAAGCCTTTGCGATCTCTAAAGATGACGACTGCACCGGTCACTGTTACCGCGGGCTACACTAATTTCCGTACTATCGTGACCGGTAAGTTTGCTAACAGCTCTTCTATGCGTATTACAGCTAATTACCCTGCTGTACAAGTGTTCAGCAGACAAAGTGTTAAACATTCGTAGCGTGTCTCTAGGCCATAATACTTGCTATTAAAGACATACAGAACAACCAGGGTGTCAAGGATAAAAATCAATGTGAGCCTGAGCCACTGGTATAAAATACCTTATGACTACGTATCACCTTAGTATTGATTGCAAATATATCACTGTTCCAGCCTTGATTACTAAATTTTATTTTTACCAGTGTTCGCAGAAGATCCCTGTTTGACAGCCACGCTGGTATGCTGGAAAATTTATCAAGATTTTCCAACATGGGCAGTATAGAAGTATATGTCGTGGGTTTTCCATCAGATCTCTGATTGACAACAAAAATAACATAGTGTGCATGCGGATTAAACAAACGCGCTCTTGGGGTCTCTCTCAGTTCTCTCAGTCTTCAAAAAACTATTTTACTGCATATAGTTAGAAATATATAATCCTTATTCTTGGCCAGGCCTACACTGTTTGGAGCCGCAATTGAGCACTTCCAAACTTATTTTGAGAGTTTTTATCAACTTGCAAAACTTAAACGCAGAATGCTAGCTAAAGTGAAGTTACATCAACGAGATCCTCAAGGTTCTGTAATTAGGACAACACTGCTCTTTGCATTTATAAGTGATACTTTCGAAAAAGTTTCAGGATCTTCCAGAAGGGCACATTTGAGCGATGCGGGGCATCGCGGGGGGTTTCAACAGTGCCTTTAATGGCAGTGTTTCCGGTTCACGGGGTGCTTCGCATGAGCTCCAGACCGGTGACCGACTATCGGCGGAAGCACTTTGTCCTGGCCTTGCTGTTGGTGTGCTCGTCTGCAGGTGGTTGCCCTGCACCTCCGGACACCACTTGTATAGGAAATTTCCTCCCAGATTTAGGAGTTTCTGAGATTTTCCTATTAATCCCGCGGTTGCAAGGCTAGGTTTATCTCCTAGGTCAAGTCTGGGCTGCGACGCCGGGCGTCCGGCTTGCGCCTCGTGACCGTGGGCCTTGATGTGCTGAAGATAGAATACTACGTCGAAGAGAGACTATAACGCCCGAGATTTTGAAGCGGAAGAGTTGACTCCAGTGCTGAAGGAACAGGACCGATTTAAGAAGACTCTGCATAGCGACAACGCCGACGGTAAGCTTTGCCTGACGCAGGCTGGCAGCGACGGTGTGCAAGGCGCACGGAGCGCAGCAAGTCAAGAGAGGGAAAGCGCTGGTGTGCAAGAAACGCGGATCGTTTCTCAAGAAGCCAGCCATGGATTTCATTGGTTGTGTACAGGCCCTAGAACTGCGACTTGAGTGTCGTGACAGTGAGAGAACTCGAATGCGCACTGAGAACACGCGGAATAAGACATTGTACGGGTTAATGGCACAAACAACACATTGACGGTGAGCACACCGTATAAATTGCAGTGGGGCATATGCGGCTTTGAAGGTGCTCAAGCTGTGTGATCGTGACATGCCGGTTTCGGCGTTCGTGGCGCCAGTTGGAGAACTCCGTGCGGGAAAGAATTACAATGATATGGTTGATGCCCAGGGAAGAAGTTCGGGTGGGTTCCTGAAGAAGAATGAAGGTATAGATATTCTGGACGCGAGACCTCGGGAAAGTCGAAGGCGATTAGGTTACGTTCGGGGGAAACGCATACCCCGGTAGGTTACTTAATGAACTGTCTGTACGCTGTGATCCCGTATAGAAATTTAGTCGAGACCTGTCTACACCTACCGACGATGTTGGACTCGAGCGGACATTGCTATCGTCGAAGAGTAACCTATGTGGCCGTTGCGGGAAGGACAATCCTGCCCCGCTAGAAGGAGTGCCACCTCACGTGCACGCCGGACTGCATTGTGTGGCATGGTGCGCATTCACACAGGGAGTGGAACTGCAAGTTTTCGCCTGGCTCGCAAGCCACTGATAGGGCCGGCAACAGAGCATCGAAAGAGAGATCGAAGCTGGTAACGATGAGCGGTCTCGAGGGCCACGGATGGTCATAGAGGGGTAAGAAGGCACAGCAAAGCAGGGACGGTCGAGTTCCTTCCCGCCATTGCCAGGGCGTGGTGTGGCCAACGATGGCGGACGAGTATCCAGTCCCCACAACTACACGCACGCGACATCCAACACAAAAGGTGGGCTTGTTCAGGCAACGGCCTCTCCAGAACGCAAACTACTCGAGGAGGAGGAGTTAGCAGTCGCTCGTTCAGCTGGTCACGGAAGATTTGAATAAAAGAATGAAAATTAGACTGCAGAGAGATGGACCGCGCACTCTTAAAAACGACCAACTACAAGCGACCACAGGCCCGTCAGCTAGGCAAGGCCTTACGATAAGCGACGCAAGAGGCTGTCCCGCTCGCGTACAGGAGAGTTCAAGCTATGAAGTGGCAGAATTCGGGGACCGTGAAGAGGACCACTTGCCTGGGATTAGGAAGCTAACCCTAAACGATTAGCCGAAACGTCCCCAGTAGACATGGCACAGCCTGTTTTTAAGGTCACTAGTCTTAAGTCGGATGGGACTACCCTTGCGTATAAAGTAGGCAAAGAGAAAGACAGGATAGGTTGGAGGCTCGAGTAAAAAAAATCGAAGCCCTATTAGACACAACAGGGGAACGTCTCGGGATACTTTCCAGTGAAACTAGGGCTTCCCAAACCAAGGTTATGGGCATGTTTCAGCAGCTTCATTCTCTACTGGAGTCCAGACTGCCTCCCGTGGGTGGCCAAGCGCCATTAGTCAACCTGGTGCCTCATCAAGGCGCCTCGCCTGTAAATTGAGGTTTGGCAGTGGAACTGCAGGGGCTTTCGTCACAAGCGAGGTAACCTGCAGTTGTACGTACAAAATCTGGATAGGAAACGGACATAATAGCCTTACAAGAGACTAGGGGTTCCATAAAATTCCCCGAATTTAAGGCATTTACAGCACCAGGAATTGATTCAAGGGCGTATCCACGCGTCTTCACAGCCGTGCTAGTCATCGCAACATCACTGCCATTCAGCATTCCGTAGATAGCAGCAGGGAAGACTACTGTCCTGCTTAGAGATTTTGCCTAACATGAAAGTATGAGAAGAGTCTGTTTTTACTATGTGTATAGTTCTCCAACAGATAAAGGATTGGGCTTGCCCAACTGCTGATTTCAACTCAACGGTTAGCAGCTCGCGCTCCGCTTAGTAGTGGTAGGAGATTTCAAATGCCGCTGACACGTGAGGTGGAGGTTATATCCGAGCCAGCCGAAAAGGACCAATCGGCTTTGGCAAGTTGCCCGGGATCTGCGCCGATGGACGCTGTTAAACAATCGCCAGATCATACGAGGATAGGCACCAGCATAAGTCATGGATACCTCTCCAGATCCTTACGTTTTGTAGAGGTATCAGTAATGCAAAGAGGATTAACACGGCCAAGCACTAGGAAGTGATCACTATATCCTTTTCCATGAAGGTTTAGTGCTGCGAAGCATAAAGACAAAGTGAAGGGGCATAGAATTACGGATTGGGACAGATTTAGGAAAAACAGAGCAGACACTGTGAACGAGAAAATTAACGGCCTGGACACATGGGTAGAGACGCTCAAGGAAAATGTAAAGAATACCACGGTAGAAGCGCCAGTCGAGCAGGAGGAGTTTATGGTGGACTCTAGACTATTCACATGTGGGAAGCGCACACGAGTCTTCTGAGAAGGTGGAAGAAGCAAAAACATAATGGCGTCCTTCGCAGAAGGATGCCAAGTTGGAACGTAAAATCCAAAATTATACAATTGATGTGCAATCCAAGCAGTGGGGCCAGATTTGTGATCGCATGAATGGACAGTTTGGATGCAAAAAGACAAGGCAGCTGTTGAGGACTCTTTTGGATCCGACAGCAACCAAATCGGCGCAACGGGGACAAATCACTCGATTAATGCATCAATAGGAAAGCACAATTGCAGCGTTTATACAGGAACTCCGGAATCGGTACATAACTGAAGGAGTAGACGTTTGCTTACCACACTACTCGGGGGTGGAAAACTCGGAACTAGGTGAAGAGTTTACAATTGCGGAGGTGGAGTTTGCCATGGGGCAGCTGCGCACTATGCCTGCCGCAGGCCCGCATGGGGTTACTAATAAAATGCTGAGAAACCTAGATTTTAAATCTGTTGGACGATCACTGTCTCGCTAAATGAGTATTGGGTGGCCGGGGAGATCCCAGCCCAATTGAAGCATGCTAGGATAATATTTATTCTTAAGCCAGGCAAGAAACTGCTTGGAGAACCTGCGCCCCATATTTCTGACATCA